>CAUYSK010006962.1:0-14785 GCA_963575035.1 Avahi laniger | reverse complement strand
CTCTTCCAAAAATAGAAAAATTAGCCGGGTGCAGTAGTGTGGGTCTGCAGTCCCAGCTACCTAGGAGGCTGAGATAGGAGGAACGCTTGAGCCCAGGAGTTTGAGGTTTCAGTGAGCTGTGATGATGCCACCGTACTTTAGCCTGGATGACAGAGGGAGACTCTGTCTTAAAAAAAAAAAGAGAGAGAGAGATAGAGAGCCTTAAGGACATGCAGGATAGGTGGAGGGAAAGGGAATGGAAGAAGGCTGGAGTGGAGCCTGAAGAATGTGTCAGCATCAAAGGCTTGAGGACATATTACAGTCCAGGAAACTGTCTAATGCACACAACTTGGTCAGCTCACTGAAGGTGTCATCTAATGCCTTGCATGCTATGCTAGTCCGTAAGTACCCAGTAACCAAGATGACTCTTGAGCCTCTTATGCAAGCACTCCTGAATATTGCTCTCTGTTAGCCAGCCACAGTGCAACCTTTAGTTTACCAGTAAAATTCTTCTCCTTGGACAGGGGTAACAACCAGACTTCCTTAACGCTGCAAATGCATGTAAAAATCCAGAGCCTGCATAAGCCTGATTTCTTAAGAAAGCACTAGGCTTACTTAAATCCTATTTAAGCAGTCAAGAAATTAAAGACTCAGGAAAATGGGGATTATCATATTTTGTACTCATTTAAGCATTCATAAAATCTCTTGACTGCTAGAGGGATCACTGCCTATGAAGTAAAACCATTGGCTTAGGGAGAGATTGAATGATGGGTAGAAAGTCAGGTACCTTGGTATAAAGCTTGCCTCTGTCACAAAACAGTGTGACACATTTTTTAAAGGCACATTTTTTAAACATGTCAGTTCTGAAGTTAGTTTGATAAGTAGAATCTTCATATTAACAACCATTAGTTCATAGACAGTCGAACCAGAAAGCCCTGGGGTTGCAATCTGATCTTTGTTACCCTAGAGAACACTAATCTAATCCTACAGGTATTTTTTGCTAATCACCATGCTAGCTCCTGAAGATACCATGGTGCACAAATCATGGCCGGTAATCTCATAGAGCTGCTAGTCTAATGAGAAGGAAGATGGTTAAACAAGTAAGAGTGAAAATGTGAAGAGAGTTATGAAGGAAAGGTTTAGAGAATTTAAAGTAAATTACAGCAGGAGTCTGTAACTAATAACCTAAGGGCAGAGAAGGCTTTCCTTTCAAAATTGATGTTTAATGCAAAAACATAGGGACAAACAGGACCAGCTGAGTGAAAGGGGCCATAGAGAGTATTTTAGGCAGCAAGAACAGTATGTATGAGAACAAGGCATGAGAAGGGAGAACACTGGCCCTGGAGGAAACACAATATATCTATTATGGTTTGGACATAATGGTGGGGTGAGGGAAGCTGGGGAGGTGGCAGGGGGAGGTAATGGAACCAGCATAGTAACTAACATAAATAGGATAAATAGGCACTCAAAAAATATGGAATCAGTTAATGTGTCTAGGATCAGAGCAGTGTTCTATTAGTTAGGAGAATCAAATTCCAATTCCAAGGTTTTCTCACTCAGCCTCTCATTAGCTGGTCACCAGGAGGCAGATTGCAGAGAGTCTTAAAAATTATTTTAAGGAATTTGGATTATGTATTTGAAGTTTCCTTGAAATAGCTATCCACCCATGCATCCATGTGTTTTAACAAACATTTATTAAGCTTCTATTACATGGCAGGCATTGTGGCAGGAAATAGCTTTCAATCAGAGAATAAACCAGACATAGTTTCTGCTGTGAAATTTATAGTGAGAGTGGAAGAATGAACAATAAACAAGTAAAGAAACAAACATGTGACATAACTTAATGGTACAATGAAGGAAAGAACCTTCTTGCAGTGGTAGAGGACAATAGCAATGAACACCTAGCTAAGTGCGTAGGAGAGGTTTCTGAGAGGAAGTATAACTGGAGCTGATAAAGGGAGGATAAGAAGCTGGTAGTCATGTCAAGAAGATTCTAGGCAAAGAAAGGCCCCCGTGAAGATCCAGAGATGAGATATATCTTGAGATGTTTGAGGTAACAAAGACAATACTTTGTTTGGGGTATAAAGCAAAAGAGAGTGTGTGGGTCAGGATTAAGTTGGAGGTTTATCAGGTCATGCAGGGGCTTGGTAGGCAATATTAGTGGGCTTAGATTTTATTTCAATAGGAAGCCATTGAAAGTTCAAACAGGAAGTAACATGACCCACTATATTATCTTTACGCCTTAGGTTTTTAATGATTATCCTAATTGTTATGTGGAGAATAGATTTGCATTAGTCAGCTCTGGCTGCCATAACAAGACAGCATAGACTGGCTTAAGTGGCTTATTTACTCACAGTTCTAGAGGCTGGAAGTCCAAGACCAAGGCTCCAGAAGGGTTGGGTTCTGGTGATGCCTCTCTTCCTTATTTGCAGTTGACCAGATTCTCACTGTATTTTCCTGTGGTCTTTCTTTGTACACCTAAGAAGAGACAAATATCTCTGACATCTCTTCCTCTTCTTATAAAGACACTTCTAGCAGATCAGGGCCCCATCCTTATGACCTAATTTAACCCCAGTTACTTCCTTAAAGGCTCTCCCTCCAAATACAGTCACATTGGAAACTAGGGGCTTCAACATACAAATTTGAAGAGAACGTAATTCAGTCCACAAGATTACAGATCAAGACTAGAAGAGAACAGTATGTTAGGATCACAATTGTGCCTTGATGAGAGTCGTGCTCATGGGTTGGATAGAAGTAGATGAACTCAAGAAATGTTTAGAGGTAAAAGCACTAAAGCTTACAGAAGGTTTGTATGTGGGAGGTGGTATCACCTCTGAGGTGGGAAAGCCTTGGGGAGGAAAGATTTGTAGGAATGAAGCAAGAGTGCAGTATTGGAATTGTTATATTTGAAAAATCATTGAACCAAGAAAATGGAGATGTTTTTTGACAATTGAACATAAGTATCTAGAAGTCAGAAATGAGAGAAGGAGAGATCTGACAATTTGGGGAATGATTTACATAAAAACTGTCACAGATGACACTGAAAAAGTGTCACCAAGAGAGAACACAGAATGGGTGGAGCTGAAAGTCTGCAGTACACTAAAACTTAAAAAGTGAGAAGAGAAAAAGTTATCTGAAAAATAAGAAAGAGAGAAACACTGGAAGAAAACCAGGAAAATGTGTTGCCAGACTGGGGAGAGATTTTAAGAGTAGATGTCTGTGTCAGAGTTCCCAAGGCCACCCCCAGGTTCACTGATTTTCTAGGCGGACTCACAAGACTCAACATATAGTTGTACTTATTATTATGATTAATTATAGGTTAGGAAAGGATGAGAAGCAAAACCAGCCAAGGGGAAAGGCAGATGGGTAAATTCCAGAGGAAAGAAGATGCAAGTTTCCAAGGCTTCTCTTCCAGGGTACTCACACAGGACACAGCTGATTTCTCCCAGCAACAAGTCCTAACAAAAAGTATGAAATGTTGCCAACTTGGAAAGCTTGGAAGAGACTTGGAGCTCTGAGTTTTTCCTGGGCATCCAATTCCTGGAATGTATGAAATTTCCAGACTCCCTGAGGGAATCAGGTGTTCAGCATAAACCATGTTGAGTGCACAGGCAATTTAGGTATAATTAGCCACTCTTTAAAAAACAGCCATATTGAAGTATAATTTATACACAAAAACTTCATACATTTTGAAAATACACAATCTGCTAAGTTTGGACATATGCATGCACCTATGAAACCATCCCTACAATCAAGGTAATAGATATGCCTCTCACCTTCAAAATTTTCTTTGTGTCCTTTTGTTATTTTTGGTTTGCTTTTATGGTAAGAACACTTAATATGAGATGTACCTTCTAAGCATAATACATAAGTATATAATACAATATTCTTTACTGTAGGCACTAGGCTTTACAGCAGCCTCTAGGACTAATTGATTTTGCATAACTATAACTATGTACCAATTGCACAATAACTTCCTGTTTCCCCTCTAGCCATGGTAACCACCACTTTATTCTCCATTTCTGTGAGTTTGACTGGTCTGGGTATCTCATATTAATGGAATCATGCAGTGTCCTTCTGCGCCTGGCTTATTTCACTTAGCATGATATCCTCCAGGTTCATTGATGTTGTCTCAAACAGCAGGATTTCCTTCTTTGTTAAGGCTGAGTAATATTTCATTGCGTGCATATAACGCATCTTCTTTATCCATTCATCTGTTTATGAATATTTGGGTTGCTTCCATATCTTGGCTGTTGTGAACAGTGAATAGTGCTTCAATGAAAATAGGAGTATGGATACCTTTTTGCAATTCTGATTTTAATACTAATTTCTGGGAATAGTGGGAACCCTCCCCAAATCCAGCTTCCCAGATGCCAGCCAAGCAGGCTTTTCTAGGGATAAACAATCAGGTCTGTTTTGTTAAGTCTTTTCTGTACAGTGTTAAAATGTCAGATGCTTTTTATGAAGGTTAAATCTAGAGAGAACCAAAGATTGTCATTGAATTATGTGACAAGAAAGTTATTCATGATAGTCTAAAAGCAGTTTCCATACAGGCCAGAGTGTGCTAGTTTGCTGTGGGTTGAGGCATAAACAAGGGTTAAAGAACCGAAGAGAGTCAATGCAGACAATTTGCAAGAAGACTCAAGTCCCCTTATGAAGGTGAGCACAGAGAATGTGGTAGCTACAAGTGAAAGTGAGGTAAAGGGTGTCTTTTTGTTTTTGTTTTTATACCAGAAAGTCTGGGACATACTGAAAAGCTAGTATGCACACGTTGGTAGAGAAAGAGAGGTTGAGGGTACCAGAAAGAAAGAAGATAATTAAAAGGATGGGCGTTCTGAAGAGGTATCCAGCATGCCAGAGGGAAGATGGTCCCTCCACTGGAAGAGGGAATTTCCTTCATTTTGGTTGGAGGCCAGAGAGAATGGATGTGTTCAAGGGCTGGAGATTTGAGGTTTTCATAACAAGAAGTAGAAATAGAGGTGTTTTTTTGTTTGTTTGTTTTTGTTTTGTTTTGTTTTGGTTTGTCTTTTTTTCCTGGTAGCATTTGTTTTCTCAAAGAAATAAGAGGTTAAATTTTCTGCTGCAATTTCTAGGGATGTAGATGTTGAAAGATTAAAGAAAATAGGAGAAAGTTAAGTAGAGAAACACAGAAGGACTGACAGTCTGTTAAATGTTGGAGACCACGGATTTGTAATTGCAATATATATGTAATTGAGTGCCTTCCTTAGAGAAAATTTGAGAAGGAGAAGATTGATGCTGAGCAGTCAGAGGCAACTATAGTTCAGCTTAGGAAACCGTAAGAACATGATGTGGTTTTGAGAAAACCCTGAAGAGGCAAAAATGGAGACCAGGGGTGAATTTTTTTAAAAGAGTGTTTTTCTGGCTTGGCTTTCCTGTCTTGTGTCTGAGGGGATGGACCTAGACATTCAATTCTGTCCAACCATTTTATATGTGCCAGACACATGTTCTGGATGATAGAGATGGAAAATAGAAGAAGATAGTTTTGCATAATAAAATAATCAGAAGTCTCATTTGCCACAATGTAAAAGAAATAATTTTAAAAATCAAAAGTAAAGGTGATAAAATCATTTCTTATCTGCTCTCCTACAGGTAACTCAATGCTTTACATTATTTGGAGCTAATGTGATACTTTTCTGTAGTTCCCTTATGACTGTATACAAAATACCCTGGCATTATATTATCCAGAATTTATTTTGTAACTTCCCTTTCTTCATTATAATGCATCTCACTAATTAGTTGCTTCCTTACTCTATGGCCATTCAAGTTTTATTTGTTGGGTTTGTTATAGATAGTACACATTATAAATGCAATGCTGCAAGTTGCTATTTCCTCTATTTTAATAAACCAAGGCTTTAATGAGCTGTCTGGTTGATACATAGCCCAGAATTTAGAAGAGAAATCAAGCCCTCATTTAAACTGAGGATCTAGACTTTGCTAAAAATACTTTTGGCAGTCTGGAATGACAAGAGAACAAAAAGTTATTTTCAACGTTCATTTTACGGTGATGTTATTCTTGAATATGTAGGCATATTCTGATGAAAGCATTTCCATTTTGAACTTAGGCAAAATCTTGAGTGTAAAAATAAATTGAGAAAGTTATTGTAGCATTTCATTGGTATTTCTCATTCCATTTCAGCAACCCCCAAAAGGGAAAAATTCTAGAATTGGATGTGCAAAAATTCATGTGGAAGAAATAAATACATCTACAATGACACTGTGTTTACCCATGTCACTGACATCCTATGAAGCTATCACAGATTTACCACATTGTGTTTAACAAATACGTTCCTAAATATTTTAATGCAACAACAATATATTTAGTATCACTGTATACTAAGAACTATGGTAACGTCTCTATGGAAGATGCAAATGAACTATATAGTCTCTGCCTCCTGGATCGTAGTGTCTTACTGAGGAAAAAAGAAATGCGTGACACAGTTTGAGAGGAGTGCAAGACAACATCAACAAGACCCTCAATGTGCAGCATAGAAAAGCTTGAGTAGATACAGCCCATTTACTCTGGGCTGTCAAATCCAGTTACTATTTCAAGAAGTAGCAGCTCCAAAATAAAGCTACAGAATAAACTCTGCCACGATTGAGCTGTTTCCAACTCAGGATTAATCCGTTTCCATTTCCTTACATAAAAAATATGTGCTAAGTACACAGACCGCTAAATGTTTCCTGAAAACTCCATCTGGTTTGATGCCTTCATGACTGACACTTGCAACTCCCTCTAGCTGGAAAGCCACGTCCAATTCTTCAACCTGTTTTGATCACCAGCTTCTATCCCTTCATAAGTAACTCAATGTTTCATAGTTTTCTCTGTAGAGGTCTTTTACCTCCTTAGTTAAATATATTCCTGGATACTTTATTTTCTTTGTTGCTATTGTGAAGGGAATCGAGTTTTTGATTTGATTCTCGATATGACTGCTATTGGCATATATGAAAGCCTCTGATTTGTGTGTATTGATTTTATATCCTGAGACTATACTGAATTCATTTATCAATTCCAGGAGCCTCTTGGTTGAATCCATGGGGTTTTCTAGATATAATATCATGTCATCAGCAAATAGTGAGAGTTTAATCTCTTCTGTTCCCATTCGTATGCCTTTAATTCCACTCTCTTGCCTGGTTGCTGTGGCCAGGACTTCCAGCACTATGTTGAATAGAAGTGGAGATAGTGGGCAACCTTGTCTGGTTCCAGTTCTAAGTGGGAATGCTTTCAATTTTTCCCCATTCAATATGATGTTGGCTGTGGGTTTGTCATATACGGCTTATATCATTTTTAGGTAAGTCCCATCTATGCCTATTTTGTTAAGTGTTCTTATCATAAAAGGGTGTTGAATTTTGTCAAATGCTTTTTCTGCGTCTATTGAGAGAATCATATGTTTTTTTTTTTTTTGCTTCTGTTTATGTGATGAATTACGTTTATAGATTTGCATATGTTGAACCATCCCTGCATCTCTGGAATGAAGCCCACTTGGTCATGATGGATTATTTTCTTAATAAGCACCTGGATTCCGTTAGCTAGAATTTTGTTGAGAATTTTTGCATCTATATTCATAAGGGATATTAGTCTGTAGTTTTCCTTTTTTGTTTCATCCTTTCCTGGTTTTGGCATCAGGGTTATGTTGGTTTCATAAAATGTATTGGGGAGGAATCCATCCTTCTCAATGTTGTGGAATAATTTCTGCAGGATGGGCACCAGTTCTTCTTTGCAAGTGTGGTAAAATTCGTGTGTGAAATCGTCTGGTCTGGGACTTTTCTTTTTTTGAATGTTTTTTATTATTGTTTCAATTTCAGTCCTTGATATTGGTCTGTTCAGGAATTCTATTTCTTCCTGGTTGAGCCTAGGGAGGCTGTGTGTTCCTAAAAATTTGTCCATTTCCTCCACATTTTCCAGTTTGTGTACATAAAGGTTTTTATAATATTCATAAATTATATCTTGAATCTCCACGGCATCTGTTGTAACTTCTCTTTTTTTGTTCCTGATGGAGCTTATGCCATGGAGTACTATTCAGCTTTAAGAAACAATGATGATATAGCTCCTCTTGTATACTCCTGGATAGAGCTGGAACGCATTCTACTAAGTGAAGTATCCCAAGAATGGAAAAACAAGCACCACAAGTACTCACCGTCAAATTGGTATTAACTGATCAACACATAAGTGCACATATAATAATAACATCTATTAGATGTCGGGCAGGGGGGAGAGGGAGGGGGAAGAAGGGGACGGGTATATGCATGCACAAAGAGTGCAATGCGCACCATCCCAGGGATGGACACACTTGAAACTTGGACTTGTGTGGGGAGGGGCAAGGGCAACATATATAACCTAAACATCTGTACACCCATAATATGCTAAAATTAAAAAAAAAAAAGTAACTCAAATATCCCTTACTCAGAGATACTTCTCAGACCCAGCTTGGCTGGATTAGGAAACCCCTTTTTTGAGTTGTTAAAATATTTTCGTTTACCTCTGTCTTAGAAATTACCACTTCCCTAATAGTCTGTATGTCTTCTCAAAGGCAGCGTATTTCCGGTAGCCACCTGAATGCATGCGCGCCATCGCCAGCCCCTAGAATAGTGCCTGGCACATAATGAGCTCAATAAAAATTACCTCATAGCTGAATGAAAGGAAACATTTGATAAGGAGAATATTCTAATTAAATGTGACATCAGCCTGTCAATTGTTTCAGAAAGATAGAACAAAGGCATGATGGTCAAAAGTAGTATGACTTCTGCTAGGACCTGAGAGGAGATAAATCTGATTGTAATAAAGGAGTAAGACTGGGCTCTGGAAAACCTAGGATGAGTCCTATAAATTGTGAAAAAAACTATACACCACAGAATTTTGTGCCCATTATTTCTAAATTCATTTTTATCTCACTTACTCCTCACTTTGTCAAATAAGTTTTATTATGATAGCTTATAGGCACTTTCTACTTTAAAACTGTCTGAATTCTATCATATATTCTAATTTGATCAATATTTTATTATAAAAATAACAGTTGCACATATAGTATTAAATGCAATGGAAAAAGCTATTATAACATTACCATTTCCAGTTATTTCACAGGTAACCTTTTTTAATTATTTTTATTTTTTTATTTCTGGTGGTTAACAATACTTTAATAATGTGGATATGAATTCTTTGCTTGATTTATCAACTTAGTATAGTTTTCTTTAGTTCAGCTATTGAAGACTAAAAATTCAGCTCACTGAATTTTTCTACCACTAACCAATTATTTCCCTTCATTCTGATTTTTAAGAGTTATGTTATTGTTTTCATTCTTCTACAGTTTTCTTTATAATGCACATAAAGTATCTGTGCCAATATTTTTTTTCATCAACTTTAAACCTAAAAAATAGGAGGATATTTATATCTCTACACTAACCTACACCACTTACCTCCCTCTTTTCTCCTGTATTATTATTTGAGTATCAAGACTTATGAAATTTATGCTCTGATATAAAACCATAATAATTCAGGTGTCTTAATAGTTTGAGATTCTAAAAATCTGGATGCTAACGACTAGTATTATGAATATTTTGATTATCCAAATACTACTTATTTTTAGAACCAAGTAGTATGCTTGAACCCACAGAAAAATATAATTCGACATCATGTAAAATATGTTGAGGAAAAGAGAATCAACCAACATCAATCAAAATAATTCTCTTTTTAAATTTTCTATCAACCATTCAAAGCATGGCATATTTTGCTTTGCTTTATGTTTTGAGCATCATCTTCTCATATAGCTCTTTATTTATCTAAGGGTTTCTATCCACATCTCTATTCTCTGGATTAAAAGAAACCATGCCTTCTTTGCGACACAACTGACATCTTCCATCTTTTAAATCATAATATTCGATGAATAAGTCCAGTCTCATGTTTGAATCATTCTTCTTGGTTCTCTCTTTCCTACCACCAGAACAGCCAAGTCCCCCAGAAAGGGGCCTGGATCTTAGGGTGGAGACAATGTGAAACAAAGAGTAGCTCACATTTGGCATGTAAATTAAGCAGGAGAGGTTTTGTTACCTCAGTATCACTTAATCTATTCTGACTGATACGAGATTGATATATATGATTGAGATTTTTTTTTGTAATATTGAATTACTATTCTAGCATCCAGTGTGTTTGATGAAAGTTTTGATGCCAATTTAATTATTATTTCTTTACTAATTGAAATATATTATCATATTGTCTTAGAAAAATTTCAGGGTCTTCTCTTTATCTTTGGTGTTTTAAACTTTCCTGAGAATGTGTCTATGTGTCAATCTTGTTTCATTCATACTCAAATTACAAACTTTTATCTTTCTCTACTTCCAATAAATTTTCTCTTTTTCCTCCTTCTATTTTAGTTTTCCCCCTCCATGATCTCTAATCTTAACTGAAATATTCCCGCTTTTAAATCATAATATTTAAATTCTTATTGGATGCAAATTTTCCTACCTTTATGTTTCTAATTTCTGTCTTATAGCTTAAACTCTCAATTTATTTGGAAATTTAAAAAATTACTGTTTAAATTAATTATCCCAGTCATAACTGTAAGTTGTGAGTGATTGCCTCAAATTCATTTATCATCTTTTCTTTTTATTTTGTCAATTATGATTTTAGTTTAAGTACTTTCTGTATTCTCCCAATGATCTTTTTTCCTAGTAGTTCTTTTGCAATGAAGACAAATATCTTTTTAATTTTTTGAAAAAATACTGAAATTAAAAAAATATATATTTTATTTTCACTAAATTACATCTATTTTCCAATTGATCAGTTGATCTGTGTGTTCATTTTGGTACTTCTATATCAAGTCATTTGTTTTCCTCAAATGCCTACTTGTCTTTAATTTTCTATCATAGTTGTTTCTAAGCTATTGATTTTTAAAATAAAAACCAGTAGAATAACAAATAAAATGGTAGATTTTTTTAGCCTCTAAACTCAGAGAAATTCTATATAAAGGGAATATTTTTTAAAAAATCATTTTAAGACTGGCATAAATAATGGAGCATACTACATCCTTGCCTTTTATTGATATCCAACCAGTGATATATGCTTTTCCTCTCTAGGTAGATTATGCATTGATAGTGACACAGACGTAAATGTTAGTGTTCTTCAATGTCAAATCAATGCTAAAGGAATAGATGCTGTGCATTGGTGCCCGCAGACCACGAGAAAAATACAGTAAGGGAGGGTAAACCTAGTTCAGTCCTCCCGCACTATACTCACCTCACCAATGAAATGTGAGAAAATGATAGCTCAAGTGTCATGCTCATCCAATCAAGATGGTGTGATTCTTTCTTCCCCAATGAATTAGGTATGTGTGACACTCTCAGTGCATGTGGGTCTCACTATCAGTCTTTCTTAATTCTACATGGTTCTTCCCATATGAAAAGGGAGCTTAAAAATAGCAAATAACAACAGCAACAAAGAAGCAAACAAACCCTTGCTGTTAGATGGCTAATGGGGGAGGCTCACATTAGAATTTTCATAGAAAAAAATTTATTGATCACATGTTGGTCGACTTATTATTAAAGACATTTCACATGTGGTTCATGTAGGAGTGGTCTTTATACTAGATCATTACAAAAACAAACCTTTGCTATGGTTGAATCTAAACCTACCATGTCATTTTTTTTTCTGTTTGATCAGTCTGTTCTTTGTTTACTTTCCCCCCTTTTCCTACCATCTATTTAAACAATTGAATATTCATTCCAATTTATCTCCTTTATTGACATACTAGCTATGCATCTCTGTTTTGTTTTTTAGTAGTTTCGCTAGATCTTTTGTCCAATAGAACTCTCAGTGATTATGAAAATATTCTATTACGCACTTCCCAACACTATCCTCTACTTACATTGTGCCTTTGAAAAGTAGATTCAAATTTAACATGAAATAGACACATATGGCTGTCATATTAGACATTGAAGCTTGAGGATTACCATGTGTATCATTCTTATGCAAGTCTACCTTTGAATAATATCACTTCACCTATAGTGTAAGAATCTGACATCAATGCTGTAAGTTTAAGATCCTCCTCACACCCTTTATTCTTGAGTAATTGTCATTGTACATTTTATTTCTACCTATGTCATAAGCCCCTATTATACATTACTATTATTTTTGGTTTAAACAATCATCTTTTAAATATATATTTAAAATAAAAAGAACTCTTTTATATGTTTCCACATATTTACCATTTCAAGTGCTCTTCATTGTTTTGCAAATTTCTACCTGCCTAAAGGACTTCTTAAAACATTTTTTCATAGTGGAAATCTGCTGATAATGAATTCCTTTAGCGTTTGTATATTTGAAAAAGTGTTTCTTTCACCTTTACTTTTGAAAGTTGTTTCTACTGGATACAGAATTTTAGATTGACAATTTTCTTTCAATATTTTAAAAGGGTTGCTTCACTCTTTTCTGGCTTGCATTGTTTCTGAGATGTCTGTTGTCACTTATCTTTGGTCATCTGTAAAATGGTCTTTTTCTTTGGTTACATTTAAGATGTTCACTTTATTACTTTATTTACAACTTTATTACGATGTGCCTTGGTGTGTCTTTTTCAGTTTCTTATGTTTAGGATTGGTTGACCTTCTTAGATTTGTGAGGTCATAGTTTTCATTAAATTTAGAAAAATTCCAGTGAATATTTCTTCAAATATTTTTCTGTTCCTTCCCCATTATTGTTTTTCTCCTTTAGGGATTCTAATTATGGGTATGTTGGGCCACTTGACATTGTCCCACAGCTTACTGATGCCTTGTTCACTTTTTTTTACTCTTTAATCTTTGTTCTCTGCATATTTATTTTGGCATAGATTCTATTGCTACACTTTGAGTTCACCAGGTTCTTTTTTTCTACAAAGTTTAATGTTCTGCTAATATCATCCAGTGTACTGTTTGCTTTAACTGTTGTGTTTTTCACCTCTATAAATTTGATCTTGGTATTTCTTTTATAAATTTAATTTCTCTCTTTAACGAACTTATGCTTTCCTTTATGTGAATGAACATATAAAATATATTTGTAATAGCTCATTCAGTGTCTTTTTAAAATGAATTTCATCATCCTTGCCATTTTCTGCATCTGTTTCTATTGAATAATTTGTCTCCTTATTCAGGTCATATTTAACTGTTTTTTTCATGCCTAGTAATTTTTGACTGGATGCCAGACATTTTATACTGGGTGCTGGTTTATCTTAAGTTCTTTAAATATTTTGGAGGTTTTTTCTGGAATGAAGTTAATTGTTTTATCACTTTGAGCTTTTCTTTTAAAAATTTGTTAGTTTGAGAAAGAACAACCTTTATTCTAGGACTAATATATTCTACTACTAAGGTAGTGCCCTTTTGAAGACTTCACTTGATGCATATACATTACAAGTTATTTTCATTCTGGTTGGTGAAAACAGTAACTATTCCTGCCCCTGTATGAGCTATGAGTATTATTAATATTTTACATGATTCTTTCTGAAGGTCTTAGTTCAGACTTGCTAATCTGTTCACATGCACATGCTGATTAGTACTCAGATAAAGGCCCAGGGAAACCCTATGAATATCTTTGGAACTATCTTTCGCTTGAGGATCTTTTATCCCTGATATTCTGCCTCACAAATCCAAGTTGCCTTGGCCTTTGTAAATTGCAAACTTGTTCTCTTCGATTTGGGAAAACCCCAAGCTCCACTTTGATTCCCCAGTTGTGATGGTTAATTTTATGCATCAACTTGTCTGGGATAAGGGATGCCCAGATAGCTGGTGAACATTATTTCTGTCTATGAAGATGTTCCCAAAAGAGATTAGCATTTGAATTGGTAGACTGATAGAGATCACTCTCTCTGATGTGGGTTGACATCATCCAATCTATTGAGTGCCCAATATAACAAAAAGTTGCAGGAAGGGCAGATTGACTCTCTCTTCTTGATCTGAGAAATCCATCTTCTCCTTTACTCAGATATCAGAGTTCCTGATTCTTAGGCCTTCAGACTCTTATACGAACTCTTTAGACTCTCATACTAATGGCGCCCCTAATTATCAAGTCTTTGGGCTCAGACTGATAGTTATATCATTGCTACCCCTGGTCTTCAGGTATTTGGACTCATACTGAATTACACCACCAGCTTTCCTTTTTATCTAGCTTACAGATGGTAGACGGTGGGACTCCCAAGCCTCCATAATTACATGAGCCAATTCCTATAATAAATACAATCAATCATCTTCTCTCCCTTCTCACTTTCTCTTCTTCCCCCCACACCCTCTCTCATCTCACATATATATATATATATATACACACACACACACACATATATATGTATATGCATATATATGTGTATATATATATAAAATCTTATATTGGTTCTGTTTCTCCGGAGAACCCTAATACACTGTCTCTACAATCTTACCTGAAAACTCTCCTGTCAATAGGCTGTGGCTTTCATAGGTCTCACCTTGTTTCTTCTCTTTTTTTCAAGTGCCACTATTCCTTACTTTCTGCTAATGTCTGAAAACTATTGCTTCACATATTTTGTCTTATTTTTAATTGTTTAAGACAGGGGGATAAATTCAGTTCCTGTTTCTCTTGATTGGATATAAAAAAACCTGTGATTTTTAATTACTTTATGACTGCTTACATTTGGTCAAATAGACAGCCCATGGAATGGGAAAAAATATTTGCTCTCTACACATCTGATAAAGGGCTGATAACCAAAATCTATCTAGAACTCAAAAAAATCAACAAGAAAAAATCAAATAACCCCATCAACAAATGGGCAAAGGAAATGAACAGAAATTTTTCAAAAGA
>CAUYSK010006960.1:0-58291 GCA_963575035.1 Avahi laniger | reverse complement strand
GGTTCAAAGAATTTACACCAAGCGAAAAGTACAGAAGGAAAACAGGGTGCGTTTTCCTGCAGTGTGTTGACAAAGTGGGCGTGTGCTAAGTCAAAGTGGAGACAGGATGCGGAGCCCTTCGTTGCACCTTGGGTTTAGAGCAGATGTAGGGTGATTCCCTGCACTCCTGCTCAACAGAGTCCAGAAGAAAGAGGAGAGAAGACTGAGCTGGTGAGTGCTGAGCTCTCAGAGGGCGTCCACTGCCTGTACCTACCGGGAGGGGACAGGTATGGGGAGACATTTTGGGGTGCAGAGGGCTGGTCGCACAGGAGTGCCAGGAGCAGGGAGGGAGCCCAGACTACATCCTTTGCATTGAGTCCTGTGAATGGCATTCTTCTGTCTGATGTCACCTCACTGGCACTGTTCCCATAGAAGGCCTGGAGGAAGGCTGCAAGGACTACTTAAGGTGCAGGACGCTTATCTTTTCCTGCTGTTTGCTCAGTCTGGTGACAGTGCCATCCACCACAAGGAAGACTTTCTGACAGAGCATTAGCTCACACTCAGTCACTCACCTGAGACCCCCACACACATATTTACCCACAGTCAGGAATCCTAGAGACTCACATGTCTCTCTGGAGATGGGGGCATTCTCTCTCTGAGCACATCTGAACAAAATCAGGCAGGCTCCCGGCGTCTGGGACACTAAAACCTGGGCAGACAGAGGTTCTCAGCACAGGAGAGAGGATTGGGCTGGATGTGTCCTCTCCGGCCCCAGCAAAAGCTCTGGACAGGCTCGGGAAGAAAACAGGTCCATGGGAATAGAGCCCATTCCTCATCCTTGAGAAGTGGTGAGTGTCATAATTTAACATTGTTGGAAGAGGGCTTTGGTACAAGTTTCATTTCAGCAGTGGGAGGATTTGCATAGAATTTCTAAACCACCTGGGGATTTTTCACCTTCAGAAAGAAAGGGTTTCAAACCTGGTTCAAATCAAGCTAAAATATTACCAAGAATTTTTAAATCATCTAAGCCATAAATTAAATATACTCTTCAAAAATTATCTTTAGGCTCTCAAGGAAAAAAATTTACAATGTAGAACTAACCCCTGAAAACTCTAATCTTCTGCAAATTAATGAATAGTAATTACAAATCTAAAATAGTAAATCTAAAACAACTTTTAAAAGTAAGGCATTGATTTCAATAGAGAAGTGATTTGATTTACAATTATAGATTTATATGCAGATTTTTGGACCAGATCTATTGAGGAAATCTGTGTCCTGGCATTCATTCTAAACTGGTATGAGGCACACATATTACCTGAATAATCCTGTTTTTAAGATCTACTTAAGTTTTAATTATGCAGCCATTTATACTCCCCCCAAATCTAGTTAATTACCATTTATGTACCTGGCATGTGATTAATGGGCAACATTTTCATTATCATCATTGAATTTGTCTCTTAAATGAATTGACATGCCCACTAAATGAAATAATTGGGACATGAGAAATATGTATTGTAAAGGAGGCACTGAATCAAAATATTCTGAAATATATTAAGGAAATTATTTAACAAGAAAATAGTAATATAAAGTGATAGCTTTAAGAGAATGAGATAAAAGTTAAGCCAATGATTAACAAGTCAAAAACAAATGCCATAATTCAAGATAAAACAGGTTGCAGGCACTTTTCCAGACATGATTAAAAATGTGTAGAATATAAAGAATGTTTCCATCTTTTGTCCTATCTTGTATTTCCTTTCTTTCTATCTGCACTTGTATCACAGCAAATATTTTTTTCCATGATGATACTCTAAATTACAAAAGATACATACTTCATCAGCATATTTGGCACTATACCTTTTTCAATTAAAATTTATATACATATCTCACATCTCAATCAGATATTTCAGAGAGAAGATGAACTTCCCTTTGCCATTCTTTAATATGTATTTATGAACATAGTTCACAATAATGTACATACTCAAAATTTGTCAGTGGGTCAGACCCTTATCACACCAGAGGTGTTCCCATGTTGTTACGGCAAAGAAGTCAGATTTGATGTATAGATGGTGATATGGTAGACAGCCAGAATCATTGATACATTTTTAGAGAAAATTAGCTAAAGACTTATTAATGCAATTAGTTTAAGATTTATTAATGCTATTTAAACTATTAAAATAATCTAATAGTGCTTTTACATGGATTTCCCCTAATTTTCCATTACCTCTAGCTTATTTATGTGACTCATATGTCTGGTTTATGTGTCTGCCCATAGAAAGGTAGTACATATAGCATAAAATGTAAGTTATTGAAAGAAATATCAGGAGTGAATATAATTCTGTACACGCATGAACTATTTTGCTTATCTGCTTCACATACTAGAAAGCATGGTGGAGTGAAAAGACTACAGAACTAAGAGTCAGAACACTTCATTTCAGCTGAGGTGGAAATATGCCTTAAATAACTTGCTGGTAACGAAACTGGTAAATCACAAAACCAAGATCCCAGCCCAGGTCTGCCAGATTCCAAAGCCCTGACGAGGCAATTGCATTATATATTCATAAATTTCTATTACCCAGTTATTTCACAGATTTTTCCCTTTCATCACAGTGTGGCCTATCTGTTTTGGGGGTTTGTTTTGATGGTTGGTTGGTTGGTTTACGTTCAAAGAAATATCTGATCTATTATTTATCAGATGAGCTAAAAATAGCAGAAATTAAAATCCAAGCTACATTTGTTCTGTTAGTGTTACAGAACAATGTTTCTCAAACATTAATCTTGTAAAACACACATGTACGTGCACACACACACACACACACACACAGATTCCGACTCTCTGTGTCTAGGTGGGGCATTCCTAGCAAGCTCCCAGGGAATGCCTGTGCTGCTGGTTCAAGGATCACATGAGTGGCAAGGCTTATGGAAGACTACAGCCAATGTTCTGCCTTGGGGTTCGAATGAGGTTGGCTGAACTGCTAAATGGGGCATATGCACTTATAGCATTAGCTGCACATCTGACTAACACAGCTATTACCTGCCAACTTAAAAAAAAAAAATAGATGAAGTTACGAAATAAGGCCCGTAACCAAAAGTGGTCCCTTTGACTTCTGGAACTACTGCAAACGAGTGGAGCCACTAAATGACCAAGGAAACCTAGACATGGTTTTACTGAGTTTTATAACTCAGTATTTATTTTCTTCCTACAATCCTTCCAACACTTTCCTAATTATTTTTGATTCACTCACTCAGAATAGGCTACCTTCCAAAAAGAGGACCAGAAAGTCCTTTCCTTCAACACAAAGTTTAAGAAAATGCACCATTAAAAAATGTCAATGGAAACAGAAAAATCATCCAAAAGTACATCATTAGGATCAAAAAATCTAGAATATAATTCTACAAAGCAAATAAAAAGAATATATTAGTATTTTATTCTGATTAGAAAAAACTCTTTAAAAGGAACACTCCAAGATGTGCTATTTCACAATGGAAACTTTAACACAATCCTTTTACCACATTGTAACACAGCCTATGTCAAGGATATTGCCAGAAACGCTGGTCGTCTCCTTGCACCTACATTATTATTATTTTTTTATCAGCACCATAGAGTGAAAATCCTTGTAGATAACATACATAGCTCTCGGGATTATGAACAGAAGCTTAGAGGGTACAGATAAAATATCTCTATGTACAGTGATCTTACTTCAAGACAGACTATAAAGCATATGGCCAAGCAAATGCAGTCATTCTGTTATCCCTGCCACTCCTTGCTCTATAAAATAATGTTTTCCCAGCTCACGCATTATGTAATAAAGACTTGTCTTCATTCTGCAAAGCACACTTTCCCTTCCTACCTCTCCTGTCACACTGCCCAACCAAAATCTTTTCCAGCAGATTTGAGAGTCGATATTTGCATCTTTAGAAATAATAGACAAATTTTCTGTTTCATGCTACATCTGGTGTCGAGTCTCCCTCTTTAACAGAGTAGCATCTTGAAAAATGCACAACTTTTAAGAACCAGCAACCATAGTCCCAGTTCTCCCCAACTATAAAGCACTCCATAAATGTTGCTGGGAGAAATGGCTACAGGGGAGGGAAGATAAAATACCTTCCACAGAATAACATAAGTAAATTCCTGAAGGGGTGACGATGCAAACATGAATGGGAAAAGATTAATCTAGGAGAAACAATACAAAAGAATAATCTTTGCCCTCTCATTAGAGGAAATAATATCAAAATATATGGTAGAAAAATGTTTGAGATGTGAAACATGAAAAGTGCTTCTACAACTCATTAAGAGAAAAGAAAACAAGCCAATATAAAAATAAGCAAGGGTTCTGAAAAGAATTCTCCGGAGGGGAAATGCAAATGTCCAATAAACATGAGTAAAGATGTTCAACCTTACCAGTAATCAGGAAAATGCAAATTAAAAGAATTAGGGTCTACATTTCTTACCCCATTGATAATAAACAGTGGATGGTTTGATGGTTGTAGAGAAAGAGGCACTCTTGCATATCCTCGCTAGAAGACTATCTCACTAGCAATCCAATTCCTGTTTTTTTTTTTCCTTTGCATAGAAAGTGCAGACTACATCTGTATGTGAACCAATCTGCACAGTCAAGGGCTGATAATTCCAAATCCCGTATCCCTTTCCCCTAGTAAACAAGAGATTATGGGAGTCACTTGATACCTTCACTTTCCCAGGTTGTTCTGGAATTGTACCCCATACAACCCGTGTAGCCAACACAGCAGCCCTGTTCTTTCCCAGCCATAAAAAGACTCTTTAGAAGAAACAACAGTGAAGTTAAAAGATGCAGATTTCTTTGTTGAGTAGCGGTCAAAAGGAACTGGGACAACTAACAAAGACAGCTCAGAATCCCCCTGGAGCTATACTATGGAAAAAAAATATGATCTGTCCACCTGCTTTGCTAATTTGGGCTCAAGAACTTGAACATCAAGATAGTTTATTTTTTTCCATTATTAAAAAATCCCTTTCATGAGTAGCAGCCAACCTGTCCTCCCATTACCTACAGAACCATCCACTTAATGAAGAAATAAAGTGTTTGTTTAGAGTACAATGAGGATACACAAACCGCTGGAGACAAGGTTTTGCCAATGAGAAGCCCTGAAGCTCTGATCCAGCAGATAGCTCCTGCCAGGAAGTCTTATTTTTAGTTAGGAAATGATTTTCTACAAGCCATGCAAGTTCTACTTGCTTTGTGTTTAAGACTTAAAGAATCTTTGTTCTTGGCAACCTGAAAACGAAAAATAAACTAGATGCTCTCTTCAGGCTTTAAGACCCCAAAGTAAGGGTAATGAAAGGTGCAGTAGAATTTGATTATAGAAAACCAAACCCCTGCTCCTTCAACTCATTGCCCTGAATTTCAAGTATAAAGCATTCATATAATGAGCATCATCAGAATAACTTAGTTTGAGATGCTAAAATAAAATAAAAGTAAAATGTTTGCAACCTGCATAAATGAGTTATTAGTTCACAAAGGTCCTAGGCGATCCTGCTGCTACCTCCTATTTCTCCAGTATTCCTCAGGCAATATGGAAAATATCACATTTAAATTGCTCTTATAAAAGAATCTGTCAGACAGGAAGAGCCAAGCCCTGGCAAGTCCATGAAGTGACATAGTGTCTTAGTCCATTTTGCTGCTATAACAAAATCCCTGAGACTGGGTAATTTATAATGAATAGAAATATATTGGCTTATGGTTCTGGAGGCTGGGAAGTCCAAGATCAGGGCCAGCATCTGGCAAGAGCCTTCTTGCTGCATCATCTTATGGCAGAAAGTAGAAGGGCAAAGAGAGAAGCAGAGAGAGAGAGAGAGAGAGAGGAACAAACTTGTTCTTTTATAAAGAACTCACTCCCATGACAATGAACCTACTCCTATGATAATGGCACTAATCTATTCATGAGGGCTGAGCCCTCATAGTCTAATCACCTCTCATTAGGCCCCACCACCCAATACTGCTGCATTGGAGATTAAATTTCCAACACATACTTTTTGTAGGACATCTTTATACCATAGCACATGTATTATCTCCTCTGGGTATACCTACTTCACATATTTAATCTTTGTTCTTTTCCCAGTATTTTGCTTGAAAATCCATTTATTCAACCAGTCTTGTCTTTGTAGAGTACTACCCCTTCCAATACGTGACACAGACTGATAACTTTCCCTCAAAATCAATTCTCTACTCTTGTCCTAGGCATCAGGTTACAGCTAAAGGCTATATTTCCCAGCCTCCTTTGCTGTTAGACATAGTAATGTGACTAAGTTCCTGTGAGTGTATGTGAGTAAAAATAATGTGTGCTACTTTCACACCTTAGCCATAAAACCTTGGTCATTCATTCCACTATTCTTTCCTTCTCATTTCCTCACAAGCTGGAATAGGGATATAATAGTGACCATCTATAAATAACCGTGAAGATAAGGACAAATCCCTAGAGGATAACAGAGCAACAATATGGAAAGCCCCTGGGTCTCTGAATGATATCACAAAACAAAGCTACCCTGTCAGACTAAATTGGTTGGACTATAATGTAAGAGAAAAAAATAAATTTCTATCTCCTTTAAGTGACTGTTTTCTGAGGTCTTTTTGTCATAGCAACTTAGCCTTTATCATAACAAATATAGAAGAAATCAATTTGTTCTATCAAATTTTGTTTTTTTTTTATTTCAAGGTATTATGAGGGTACAAACATTATGGTTACATTTTATGTCTTTGCCTCACCCAAGCGAGGGTTAGAGGCATGCCCTTCCCCTCTACAATGCTCACCGTGTCCTTTAGTTGTGGGTTTACTACCCCCATCCCCTATTCCCTGGAGAATATTACTGCCATGTGAGCACCCTAGTGTTCATTAGTTAGTACCAATTTGATGGCGAGTATAAGTGGAGCCCATTCTTCCAATCTTGTGATACCTTACTTTAGATAATGGGCTTACGTTCAATCTAGGAAAATATAAGAGGTGCTAGATCACTGTTGTTTCTTATGATTGAGTACATTCTACTTGTCCCAGCAGTAACTCCACTTGATATGGACTTCAGGTCATTCAAAAAGTCCCAAATAGATTATCTAATTTTATAAACCCAAGTCATTGGTAATAAACACATGTTAACACTTGACCTGTATTTATAACAATGTATAATTGAATTATTTAACTAAAACAATGAACAGGAAAAAAGGAACAATTTCCAATTATTGTTACAAAATCAGTTAGGGGTGTCAGTGTGATAAAATGGAAAGGAGGCAGGCAGACCATGGTTTAAATTCAAGATCTCACAATTAATAGCTATGTGACTTTGGGCATGTTTCCTAATTTCTCTGATCCTTAATGTAATTAAGAATTTGAATTAACAATCCAGAACACGATGTTATAATAATCGATGTTTAGCCTAATAACTGGCAAGTAGTAAGTGAAGGACGCCATGTTCCATCCCCGACAGAGGCCATGTGGACTGGCCCATTGTTGTGAATACCCTAGAATATACCTTTCCAAGGAAGAAACACATATGTTTCTGTGAACACACATCAGTGCACAGAGGAAAAACAATTTAATGTGTCTGAACCAGGGAATGATATAACTTCACAATAATAGCCCTTCAACAACATAGTATTTAATAGAAAAACCACCAATTTGTTCTTATTACATAAAATGTGGAAACTACCAACTATCTCTAATCAATGTCAAAAGAAAAGTAGTTGCTCACCATTTAGGAAACAGTAGCAGAGATATTTATCTCAGTTTGTTTTCAATTATCCCAAGCAATAGACGCTTGTGCAATACCCTTGCACATGTGCCCCTTCTCTAAGTGATCCTAAATGCCGTCCGTCGCCTGCCTGAGCTTGGGTGAGTTATTAAGTCATGTCTATAAAAAGATATTCGAACTGCCTCTTTTAAATGACCACTGTAAGAATTAACAATTCAGATCCAGAAGAGTAATGCAGGTGTGTCTTGCCAAGCTTAAAGTAGTATGTAAATAAGAACACTCTTATTAGAATCTGCTAGTTAAAAAACATTAAAGAATAATTACTGGAAATTTCTTTAAAGTATTTATGGTACGCCTTTACAAAACGTAGACTAAGTTTCACCAGGAAAGGACCACGTTGGCCTCATTCATATTTGGATGACCGAGGCTCAGCAAAGTGCCTGGCACGTAGGAGGCATTCAATGAAAAGGATACTAAATGAAGGAACGAACTAATCAAGTAAGTAATGGCAATTTAGAAGTAGAAAAAAATTGCATTAATACATGAGCTCTAATTCAACTACCATTGATATTTTGATGTAATTTCTTCTAGCTTTTTATTCTTATAAACACTTTATGAAGAATAACTTTATAACACAATAATAGCTAGCGTTCACTAAACACACTGGACTAAATGAACACTTGACAACATTATCTCATTTAATAAGCACAACTGCACGTGTTAAGAGTTTCTATATAGCCTCAAAAATCAAATATGAGAATGGAGGTATGTATTTAAAATGTCACTTAATGTCTAAAATTTTAATTTTTGTTCAATATTCAGGAACAAACATGTGCAAGACAGATCCATTGCATACAATTTTAGAAGTATAGTAAGAAAAACATTAACTTAGCAGCTTATAATCAATTAAAGATGTATCCCTTCATTTTCACAATTTACCTGCAACTGAACATAGTACATAAAACATAAATTTTTAGTTTTATTTCTTTGTTTTTATAACAATTATGCAATAGATAGACAGTATCATTTTCCTTTGTCTTAGAAAAGAAACGAAGCACAGAAAGTTCGAGTAACTTAGCCAAGATATCTAGCAGGCTAAGGGAAGTTTTATTGCTAGAATTCATCTCTCCTTAATCTCTAAATGATTACTTTTGCTATATGCACTTTCAAAAATGTGATAATGATCACACTATATGTGAGAGTTCATAAAGCAAATAACCATTTATATTAAAGTTGTTACACTACCTTGGTAGTCATGGTAATGTTACCAATTAGCCCTCAAATGATGAATTAACAAAGGAAAGCAAACAGTGCTTTACAATTGTATCTATCCATGCCAGCTTTTGAAAATCAAGGTGAGTTGGGTTGAAAGTGTAAGGGCAAACCTGCAAGTTATATCGATACACATGCAAAAACACTTAAAAGAGATCGTTGGCACTGACAGAAGGCAAAGCAAATTTCAGTATGGAGAAACACAAATTATTTTGATTCATGGGGGAAAACAGGGAAATTTCATATTTAGGTTTCTTAGACAACTTATGATTGGCTCTACATGTTTCAATAAATCAACATTATATTAATATATACTCCATGTACAGGGTATGGTATTTGGCATGATGAGATATATAAAAAGTAGAAAACACTGTCCCTGTCATTTAGACTTTTAGAAATTATTAATGTGTATCTCTTTACCAACTAAAATAAAATGAGGAAACATAAAATGAGGAAATGCTGCAGAAATGCATTTCACAAAAGTTTAGAGTACATATACCTTGAGATAGTCAAGATTCCATTAAGAGGAGAGGGTGGGAAATAGATTTAATGTGTTCAGCATAAAAATATGGAAGACAGTCTCATTCAAGCATAATGTTTGTGTAGAGGGGTAAATGAAGGATGGGATGGGAGAGCGGTTAGGATCAGATTACCAAGAGGTTTGGATTTCAGGCTAGGTTTGGATTAAATTTGTCAGGAAATTCTGAGCTATCTATTTTGATAGACTAGAACCAAAGCTGTGTTTTAGGATGATTTCAGGCAAAACATGCAAAACATATTGCATGGAGAAAGAAAATCTGGAGGCAGAAAAAATGTGAAGACCAGTTTTTCAAGATGTAAAAAATGACTGAACAAGACAGGCAGTGGAAAGAAAGGTAGAAAAAAGCATTAAAAGGAAAGAACCATTGAGACTTGATGATTCATTACTTATAAAGGAAAAGAACAGGAAGAGTCCAAATCCCAAAACTTCAAGCCTATAATCAGGAGAATAACAGTGCCACTAATACACTAAATAAGTGCAGGAAGACATGTCCTGGAGAGGGAAGAATTTAGTTTAGGATGTATGGAGTTCTGAGTACAGCAGGGTATCTATGTAGAACCATGTCATGCTCATTGGAGACATAGGACTGGAGACATGTATGTGGAGGCCAGAGGGAAGCCAAGGCCTGAAGATGAAGATGTCAGAGCATCTGTCACAATGGATGAGATTTCCTAAAAGAGTAGAAAGACTGGCCAAGGCGTGCGAGTTTATTCTTGAGTTATTCCCCTACTTGAGAACAAGGAAAAGAAGTTACAGTGAAGACTTGGTTAGGAGCATAGAGAAAACTTCAATAGTATCATGTTGTTCAAATCAAAAGGGAAATTTCTAGATGGCCAGAGAGGATGACTACTGAAGAAATGTGAATGCGTCACATGATCAGAAAGAGACTGGTGACCTTGAAGACAGCAGTTTTGCAGAATGAGGCAGCAGTGATTAAGGACTGAAGACAGAGTAGACAGTGAGGAATGGAGGCTAAGTGTGAAAATCAGAGAATTAGGACACAGTACTGAGAACACGTGTATGTTTGTGTGTGTGTGCACGCACATGCGTGTTTTAGGGGCTATCGTCCGCGTTGAAATAAATAACACTTAATGTTGGAACAGGACTTCATCTGTGTCTATTTCAACCAAGTCACCAACCTGATGGTCCTCAGATATCCAAGTGAATGAGAAAAAGCACCTTGTCCCTGTTCCCCATTTCTAAGAATTTAGGAAGAAAATGGTCTTGGGAAGTTCTTTCACATCTCTTGAATTTCTTGGTGAGATTCAAAGATATGAAAAGGATTTCTTCAGAGTTGAAGTGCAGTAGTATTTCTTCCTCCTATTCATAAGAAACCTCACATGGATTCTAGAACTGATTAATGTGAGCTGGGTGAAGGGCTGACCCGTCCTCTCTGAAGGCAGACCCAGAGCAGCCTGCACTTCCAGACTGCTCTTCCAGGGCAGGAGGCATGCATACTCCTCCCTAGACCAGGTCCAACCACGTGGGAGAGAGAGCTGGCTTTGCTCCTGTCCATGTAAGCCACCTGGCAAAAGAGGAGACCTTGACTTGGTTCGGAACAAAGCAGGAGGCATTGTAGCCCAGGGCTTGGGAGGAGCCCACCCCCTGGGGTATAAAGAAGCGTGTGTTCCCTGCCAATGGAACTGTTACAGAGGAAGCCTCTGAAAGCACCACCAGGGAAGGAGTGAGCTTTAACCTCAGCCGTGATGAGAGAAAACAACAGAGCTAGGTCACAGGTGTCTTGCCTGCACTCTTACCTACACCCCATCTCATCAAGGAGTCACATGGCAGTTGCCAGAGGGAGGAGGTGCGCAAGGAGGGAGGAGCCACCTTTTCCCTGGGATGTAGGCTTCCAATTTGAACCCTCTGACCTTGGGGAAAGTCCAAGATCTAGTTGATGTACTTGTTTGCAATTTTAATTAGTACAAAGTATATTGTACACATGTTTTCTAAATTGTCTTGATTTTATAGCAAGAGGAATTTTATCATCTAAGAGTGATCAAGTGTCATGGACCCGTGCAAGTCTCTGCCCAAGGAAAAGGAGATCACTTGCAATAATATGTAAAGGGACAGGGTCAGGTTTTAATCTTGAGTCAATACATGAATGTGGTAGGTAGGAATCGCATAGTATGTTCCTCTCCTGGGGCGCCACAGTGAATTTTGACATATTTAAAGCCCTGAGAAATCCTGGAGTAAAGGAGCTTATTGTTATTTTGTTAATCCTAATATTTCCCAAATGTATTTATCAAGGAATATTTTTTTCAGAGAATGCTGATTAACATCCTCATATTTCATTGAACAGAGTTTTAAAGCATTGTTCTGGCATAATACTAAATCTCTGTCTCCTAAAATATATTTTGATGTAGTCAATTAATGACTCATTCTAAAGAATGAGCTATACAGTGTTATTCCTTTATTTATAAATTTTATAACAAAATGTGTTCATAGTACTTTTCCTGCAATTCTTTGTTTAGCTAATCTCATTGAGAAATGCAACATCTACGTAAGTGAATTTTCTGGATAATGAGAACTTTCCTCTATAAATTTCAACATTTAAAAATGTCAGTCATTAAAAACAAAACCTCTGAATATAATCAAGCATTTTTACTACTCAGGGTTGTCATTATAAACATGAATGCTACACAAAGTCATTTTTACTGAGTGGTGTAGTATCTTTGCCCTTGGGGACTCTGGGGACAGAGGCACAGGGTTTTATGTCTTGGGTGTCTGTTTGAAAATCACTTTCGTTTCCTCTTGCGCAATCCATCTGTCGGCTGTCGCTCCCGGTCGGCAAGCTCTGAGTTAGGGGCTGTGGGCATTTCTGGCACTCTGAGTATTTAGACTTTGTGAAAGCTTTATTGGTTACTCAAGAACCTTTGCTGTTGACTTGTTAGCTTTTGTTTTACTCACTTTCAGATTCGATCTTTTAAAATGTCAGAAAACAGAATTTCATGATGAAACAATATTTCTTGAGTTCTCAGGACTGCTGCAGACAGTAAATAGTTTGTGCCCTGCATAATGGACTAAGGGCTGTGGTGAGAGGCACTGAAATCCAGTGGAGACGCTAGCCATCGAGTTCTCAGCCTGTGGGACTCCTTATTTGTCCACTAATTAATCTCTGTACTCACAGGACTGCACAATCAGAGGAGGTGCCTTTTCCAAATTCACTCAGGGGCACCCTAAGGACTGGTGGTGACCAGACAGCCCTGCTGCTTCGGTGGAGACGAGATGCCATGCCCTTTACATGACTGTCTTTAGACTTCTCTTCCTGTGTCCCCCAAATAATGTTACCAAATCTTTCTACCAAGCACCATTAAATCCCCAAACAAGTTTCCCTTTATTGGCAAAAACACATCATTATTTAAATATCACTGATAAATTGGAAATGAAATTTGTTTACCCACAAAACTAATTTTCTTAGTTCCTCTGCTTCTCAGCCTACCTGGTTAATGACCCACAAATGGATAAAATTAATTGTCAACATAATGCTGTACTGGCCCCGTCACAACATATTACTGACCCCAGACACCTGAATATCCATGGTGCTAATCCAATCTGTCTGGAACACATTAAGAAAGAAGAGAGCTGGAAAGGCATGATGCACATTTTGCAACCAAATAGAAAAGATGAGCCACTTGTCAAATATTGGTTGCATTGGGAAGAGCTGAAGGAGGGCACGTCCTGGGGGTTAACGTACCCTTACTTACATGGCTGAGGTCACCAAGGTAGGGTCTAGCTCAGCTACAGTAGGAATCTCACTAGTTTCAGAGGGAATATATAGTACTTATGTTCTGATTCTGCCACTAAATTATCGTATAAATTTGCTAAGCTTCAGTTCCTGTATCAATCAAATGGGGATGGTAAGAATGATACTTAGCAGTGTGAGCATTTCTTGAAATATAATTATCTTTCAATATCTGAGAGAGATTGGTTCCTGGATACCAAAATCTGTGAATACTCGAGTCTCTTATATAAAATGGCGTAGTATTTACAGATAACCTACGCACATTCTCCCATATACTTTAAATGTCTACAATACTTATAATGCTTAATGCAATATAAGTGCTATGTAAATTGTTGTTACACTGTATCATTTTTTATTTGTATTTTTTATCATTCTAGTCTTATTTTTATTGTATTTTTTATGAATAATTTTGATCTCTGGTTGGTTGAAACCAGGGATACAGAACCCGGATATGGAGGGCCGCTTGTAATGGACGTGAAAGTCTTGTAAACTGTACAAACAAACTTTAAGTACCACGTAAACCTCTTAAGTCTGGAACCCTTGAAAGCCTTGCAATTAGAAGAAACCTGGGATAGGGCGCGGTGCGCACCGTCTGAGGGACAGACACGCTTGAAGCTCTGACTTGGGCAAGACAAAGGCAATATATACAATCTAAACATTTGTACCCCTGTAATATACTGAAATAAATATATATATATATATACACACGTATTATATCTTTTAAAAGTAAATATAAATCATACAGGTCCACTGGGGAAAAAAAGAAGTAATCTAGAAGAGAAAAATTTCCATTTCATTAACACAGGTCTCTGCCCACTCCCATGCCCAAGTAAATATTAATAAGATGAAGATTCTTTGCCCGCACCTCATGAGATTTTGACATAGGTAGGTCAGGTGAAGGTGGACTATAAACACAGCATACATACCGCCACCAAAAATCAGTAAGAATTCCACCCCTAGCAAGAGAGGGCAGGAGTGGTGGGCGATGGTGAATTTCTCTATTATTTGGAGACAATTCTGATTAAGTTAATGACCCCAAAGCTTTCAAAAATATAACATGGATAGCGACCTTTATAAAGTTAGCTGGCTAATATTTCTGTTAATTTCATGCTGAGTACCTACAGCACAAACCCACAGTTCAGGGTGTCTGGGAGTGTCAGGTCTGGAACTGTCCTGAAATGCTGTAGGAAGGCAAAGTCAGCCTGGAGGACCTATTGGAGCTCTGGACCAGGTGGTTGAAAATAACTTATAGGTGGATCCAAGGGGCTCAACGTGGATCCTCATAATTGGATTTATAAGAGCTTCCAAGAGAGCCCGGGAATAATCACAGACTGAGTAGCAGTTTTATACTTCAATAAGATTCCTAAGAATTCCAATGGCCATAGTCTTTACAGGACTTCTGTTTAAGGTCATTGGTAAGGGACACCTAACTTTTAGTCCTAGTTGTTGGTACAGCTCAGAGTTTCTTAACAGGGGCACCACTGACATTTTGAGTGCCAGATAATTCTCTATGGTGGGGGCTGCCTGGAGCATGGTAGGATGTTTAGTGGCATCTGTGGCCTTTACCAACTAGATGCCAGTAGCACCATCCCTAATTACAATAACACCAAAAATGTCTCTAAACATTGCCAAATGTCCCCTGGGGAGCAAAATGTCTCCCAGTTGAGAACCACTGACGTAGCTGAAGTCCTGGAGAAATATAGCAGAGATTGCATGCTGCTCTCTCTTCTCACCCACT
Organism: Avahi laniger; assembly: GCA_963575035.1. Taxonomy (NCBI): domain Eukaryota; kingdom Metazoa; phylum Chordata; class Mammalia; order Primates; family Indriidae; genus Avahi; species Avahi laniger. The sequence goes on along the minus strand of CAUYSK010006960.1, from coordinate 43,302 downwards.
TGATTTATTTTTTCATTAATTGTTAATAGATCACTTTAGGAAATAGCTAGATAATATCTCTAAAGTGTTGGTCATCCAAGATAGTTCCATGTAAATTTACCGTAATGACTCCTGCTTTGGACTAAGAGTTCAAATTCTAAACCGCTTTTATTGTGGTCATTGTTGTCAGTACTGTTTCCATTAATCAAAGATAAATCTTTTTGTCTTTGTCTATCAGAAATATACTGTAGGCCACCTCAAAGGAGAATCAATCCATTTAAAGAAATAAAAGAGATAAAGAAAACAAAAATAAAGAAATAAGAAATAAAGAAAACAGACTACCATGTACAATCAGGTGTCCTCCTAACCCACAGGCAGAGATGTAGTCAAAAAGGTCCTAATGTGAAAGATTTACCCTTGATGGTGCATGAGGCAAGATTGCAAAGTAATGTAATTTCCTGGGCAAGTTGAGAGTAAATAATTATCTCATCAAGGAATTCTGCTTCTGGGGGACAATTAGATGGAGAAACACAGCCTTTCTTCTGTCTCAAAAACTTCTGCAGGGAAAGAAGAGGCTACTAACACCTGATTTAGTACGTGTCTACTTGGGTTAAGATCATACATCTGCAGAGAGGAAAAACAACACCCATCATCACCTAATTTCTAAAGGGCTAATCCAGTGACTGAATTAACTCATCTAGCACTATAACCTTGGTACATTAATGCATGCTTCCTCTAAACCTTCCCATGTCGGGGCACCTTTATAAGACATACTTGCTGGTGGGACCAATTCTGGTAGAGAAAGTAGATTTTAGAGAACAAAATTTGAATTTTATGATTATAAAAACATATATACCAATTGATTAGAAAAGTATTCAAGACCATTCAGCTATCACCTGGGAACAGATTGGGAACAACAATCACTCAAACTCTAAATTAGGACTAAGCGGTATTTTGATTTGGAAACATGAAAGGATGGTATGAGTTGATGAAAGAGAGGGAAAAATGAAAAGAAGATTGAGAAGCCAGATTAAGAACTCTATTAAGAGTAGCTAATGTAGAAGCCAAAACAGAGGTGACTGGCCACTAGTCAAATTTTGTTGAAATGTTTCCCAAACTTCCCGTGGGAACTACTGAGTTAAATCCTCTAAAGAGTTAATGTAGCTTCTGGAATTTCCCACATCTTAAACAGAACTTACTTCCTCCACAAGATCTGCCCTAAATTATTATATAACTTGCTAGTAATTGCTCATGCTAGAACTAAATGAAGCCCAATAAATGGGTGACATTGCTTGATTTAAAATTAAGAGTTTATGCTGATAATATAATAAAATTAGTCTATGTAGAACATAGTTTAAATTATGTGTTATGCAATATCAGATTTATAAATTAAATCTAAGTAGTTTGAATTAAAATAATAGGGCATGAACTAAAATTTTATGGAAAAAATAAATAGTATTTTTACCCAATGAAATAACATCCATTTACCTTCACTTTTTAAATGGGCTTAATACATTTCTATCCAAATTTGATGGTTTGTTTTGAACTTCATCTGGTATGTAAGAAAATGAGAGAACTGGCTTGCATAATAATTATTAATATTAAAGACAGAAAGATTATTACAAAATTAAGCATCAGCTGACTTAAAAATGACATTTCTCTCATGACAGTAGTATCAGAGTAAATGGTGGTAGATATATAGTTTAGCTACTAGAAAAAAAATTACCTATCACCAAATAGAAACTCATTACTGCCAAGAATGAGTCTTCAGAATAATGACATTTTCTGGAAATAGATCCCTCAAATAGTTATTGGAAATAGATTCTTTTCATAATTTGCTGATATCTTTAACACACTGACTGCCACACTAGAAAAGAAAATTTTCCTTGGGGTCGCAGTGTTTTATTATGAAAATAGAATAAAAATTTCAAAAACAAAATGATCCTTTCTAATGTAATGAAAAATTTGTTATTTTTTATTGTTTTCTGTGCATGAGTTATAAGCAACACAATCCACAGTTTTAGAGTTAAATTGTCAATATTAATTGTAACAATGAGAACATCAACAAGTAAGATTTTCACGAACCAACTGGAGGGTTTTGCTTCATGAGGCCCCGGGCTCAAAACTAGAATGAATTAGACACAACTCACACAGCAGTCAATGTGTTAACGCCACTTTTTTTTCCTTTTCATGTGTATGTGCATTTCTAATCAATAGAGTCCCTAACTACCTATCTTCTGACATGTATTTTTTTCCATCAATATTTCCATTTTTCATATTTGCTTCTACTAAGCCATAAGGAAAGGGTAGAGCTTCATGCAGGGACTCAGTCATTTGACAAGGCTGACAGTCTGCAGTGTTCCTGGAGGGGCTTCTTGTTTCTTTCAGTCTTCTTGTTTCTTTTCTTCCTCCCAACTCTTCACTCTGAGCTCAGTGGTGTCCCTCCCTGGCTCAGTCCCTCCTCCAGTTATGCCTATAGCTAGGAGTATGGCAGCAACCGCAGCCCAAGCCTGAGGGGGCTTATCCATCTCTACTGTGCCTACCTAGAGGTGGGCGCTGCCTGCCCCAGCTCTGCTTCCTTTCCTGACGCCACTCTCAGCTCAGTTGCTCGTCTGAGCTCTCTTTTAGGACTGCCTTGCCCTAGACACAGGCCTGCTTGCCTAGGATGCCGAGCCCTTGAGTTTGCTTGCCAAACCCCTACGTGAGTGGTCATCTCTTGCCCCCATACCTGCAGTCTGAGGACGAGGAGCATATGGGAACAACATGGCAGCAGATGGCAGCAGATCGATGATCCCAGCAGCCCTGAGCCTGAGCTCCCTAGAGCGAGAGCATCTCAATGAATCATTTATTCCACCCAGTTTGTGCTGTGGGTAATGTCAGAGGGTCTGTGCATGGGCCTTGTGAGAGATGTGCTCTTGGCTTCACTAACTGAATAAAGAAACAAACAATAATGTAAAAACGTCAGGATCAGTTAAACAGGTCTGGGACAAATACCACTGAAGTAAAACTAATAAGAAAACTAAACATAGAATGTTACTTATGGCTGGGAGTTTAACAACTTGTGACCCATGGATAGACTTCAGAGGCTGTTTATGTCCCCAGAAATTTAATGTACAGTTTTACCCATATATGCATTTTTCTAGAGAGTATTTTAATATTCTCAAAACAGAGCATCATCTGAAAAGTTTAGAAACCATGTCCTCATTCATCTGCTCATTTTATAAAGGCACATAGATTGTCCTGAAATGCAAGTATAATTATCTCACTCCTCTGTTTGAAAGACTTGAGTGGCTCCCCACCACTCTCCAGATGAGATCCAAAGCCTGACATACAGGGCTACGTGGGCACCTGCTCTCAGCCCATCCTTCCAATTCCATGCCCACCACTCATCAGCATGCGTGCCCTAAGCACAGGCACGTGGTTCCTGAATGCACCATGCACCTCTGTGAGCACATCCCCCGCCCACCTCCTCCTGGACAACTTCAATGAATTGTTTGTCTAACGTCCCTTCCCTTACAAAAACGTCCCTGACTTCAGCCCTGATGCCCCACTCCCTGTCAGGTAATACCCTTTGTTTTGGTAAATACCTGTGCGCCCCTGTCTCACCGTACATATCCCATCCCACTACCGTTGCAAACTTGCTTATCTCTGAATTCATCATGCCTAGGGAAGTTCTCCCCCTTTCCACTCTTTGCTCTTTGAAATAGGATTTTCTTCACCTTCATATTCCCCAGAACCTAGCAAGGCACCTGGGCCATTCTAGGTTCTCCACAAATGTTTGTTACCTAAATGAACAAATGAATGAATTCATGACCAAATGAAATTAGAACTATAGAATACTAAAGATAGAGCACTGAACATCTCATACAGTTCAAATATTATATTATTAATATATAAATAAAAAGCCCACCTAAGATGCCACATAGCTAGTTGGTGACAAAGCCAAAACTAGAAACCTGCCTCTGATTCCAGTAATATTTTTGTTATACCCATTGCTTTCTATCTTTAGTCTGAAAAAAAAAAGAAGCGTGTTTTTCTACATTGTTTAAAAACATTAAGTGTACTACCTCTTCAGACCTCCCTGGACAGAGGGAGTTGTTGCTTACTTTCTCTCCAAAGATTACTCTCAAGGACCCCTTTTCAGGAGATCCATGACTTGCATATTGGTTAAGAGTGAGCACATCACTAGAGAAGCCTTTGATCTTCAGGAGAGGTCGGAAGAAAAGAAGAAGTAAGAAGAGGAGGAGAAGACGAAAAGAAAGGCAGAAGGGAGGGAGGGGAGGAGAGAATAATTTTACATAAATTTTCTTCAGGACACGGTTGAAGCCTAATTATCTTTCAAGTGGATAACTGACACTCGAATCCTTGGTTATTTATATCTCATGTAAAGACTAAATCTCAAGTTATCTCAAATAAAAAATAGATCAATTCACATTGATCTTGGAAACCCAGCCACACTTTCTGGAAAACAGAAAGTTTGTTTTCAGTATCAAATGAAGATTGAAGATAAAATTCCACGTAGAGAAAAGTGCTACCCTACAGGCACTGGCGGGGCAGCCTTTCAGTCTGCTGGGCTCTCCTGAGCCCAGCTTTCGTGATAGTTCCAAAGGGAGCGTCGGCAAGTGCTGTGTTTTGATTTTCTCTGCAAACCTGCAGCTGCTTCTCTTCTCCGATTCACTACAACATACTAATAGGGCGAGTAAAGATACAGCTTTCCCCCTCAATCACATCATCGATTGTGCTGAAGGATGCCAAGAAGGAAAATGGGCATCAGAATTGAGAGGAAAATAACTGGTCATATTTTAAGACATTCTGTAAAGGGACTGGATGAGCCTTTGGAACCTTCATCCTATCCAGCAACTTGCAGCTCCCCTAATGTAGCCTGTTCTCACCCCCTCATTGCTAGAAATGCTGTTGCCTCTGCTTGAAGTGGTCTTCCATGTCCTTCTCTGAATAACTCCTCTTGTACCACGTGTCTGAGCAGAGAAGTTACTCCCCCAGAGGGCATCTCCTAACTCCTCAAGGGAGGTGAGGGGCCCCTCCTGGGTGCTCCCATTGCGCCCACTGTTGTGATGACTGTCTCTTTGCCTGTCTCCTCCCAAATTGTCAGCTGCTCGGGGGAAGAGACTTTGCCGATAGGAGACACTCAGATATTTGAAAAATGAATACCTTAAATTGTTTCATCTAAACTAATTCATGCAATGTTATTTTAGCTCAGCCCCCAGTAAAGGGCAAAAAAGCCATGGGATCCTCCAGAAGATTCATTCTGTCTTATAACAGGACAAAATGAAGCACCAAAACAAAGCAAAATTTTTGCAAGAAGCAATTAGAGGATTTTGAAAAATATTTAAGGAGCTTTACCTTTAGCTTCTTGTCTATTACAACAAGTTTTAATTCAGTTTGGCTGCATGTTATAGAGAAAAATCTTTGAGATATTTAAACCAATAGCAGTGCCCCCAGTTTTAAAGGAATAAGAAAAAAATGAAAGTAAATGAAAACCAATGTGAATATAGCATCTTTAAAGAATTATAAATTAGCTGGAAACAGCATCCAAATAGCAGTTCCCAAGATGTCACTATGTAATTATAGCTCATCAGCACATGTCTTGCATATTCCAAAATAACCCGTTATACTACCCTCTCCTTCCCAAACTAGGGAAGGAAAGATGACAGCAGACCTCAAAAATAATAACTAAGTTGTTTCTTCCTAACAAGGGTGGCTATCAGCTTTGAACGTCCAATATCTTCTATAAAAATACATCACACATAAGGAAATCTGAAAGTATATTCCTAGAATTCAAATTAACCTTAGTTCATTGACAAAGACTTTCATAATGCTTTAAAGATAAAACGATTTTTCCTACTGAGTTTAAAATAAAGAGATTATTAAGATTATTACCCTGAAAATAGAGGGTAACTAGCTGGAGATATGTGGGCACCTTTGCCCATGGCCTCTTTGGTGTAATCATCCACAGTGATTCATGGATGGGATGAATGGCTTCGCTAGTGACCGTATCAGGAGTCATGGAGGAATGATGTTCATTTCAGTCCCCTGGTGTTTGGCTATGTGGTTTCTAGAAGCAGTAGGCTCGGGCACGCCATATCAGCTGTGGCGGGCCTGGGTGAATCCCACAGGCAAGCAGATGTGAATGTTGTAAAAAGCAGGTGCTGAATTTCAGTAGCACATTGTTTGAAAAAACTTTTCTTCATGGATAGGGCAAGAAATATTCACACTGTTTTTTTAATATTATAAGCACCTAAGATAAAATATTTTAATTTTTTTACATTTTAAAATGAACATTTTAAGAGGGTAAGAGAAAATATTTAGGCGAAATGCTCTAAAGCTTTTCAGAAGCAATCATGCACTTTCTACAATGGAAACGAAAATTCAGAATCATTATTTTCTACCTCCTATTGCTTGGACCTTCCGTTCGAGCAATCAAACCCCCTAAAAAATTTTCGCTTTTTATTTCATCTTCACTCTGTCCCTGTGAGGAGCTTTATAAAGAAAAACAATGCCATAATTTCTGTCACTGACACCCCTCAGCCTTGCTGTTTCTGAATGGGCGCTTGTGTATTTTAAGCAGTCGTCTTAAAATTTCTAGCAGTGGCGATTATTTTGATAGCTTTTTTACATAAATGTAGCTCCCAGAAAATCTCATGCTCTCACTTGTTAAATTATATGATAATAATTCAACATAGCCAAGTAAAGCTGAAGTTTAGCACCTACTAAGAGGTAAGCATTATGTTAGGTCTTGGACTCTCAACTGCTGATGAAATAAGACATTTTTATGGGTATTTTCACTTTTCACAAGCCCCCAAATAGTTCACTTTTTCCTTTATGCTATTGATGCTTTTATTTCACATCATCTTAGGAATCAGTGATTTATTTTTAAACAGCAGATTTGATAGATATTCCTTTGAGGTTAAGTAAGGTAGACTTATCTTCATTTTAAAGATGGGGAAATGGAGCAGTGAGCCATGAAAAATTACATGGTATTATAATTTGATGAACATAACTAAGATTTGGTCCCAAGTGCTAAGGGTTTGTATAACATCACGTTTTCTTCTCCACTTCTAAAACACATGGAAGGCACCCATAGCGGAGATAATACTTATTGTGCATAAGGATTAGAAAAAGATATTATGAGGTTATTAAATGCCAGGATTCTCATTTTATGCCAACTTTTATAAAAATATATACTTAATAGTTTTTTACTTTATCAGCATTAATAATTTAGGCTCAATGTATTTTCATAGAATCTGAGATAATATTATTTTAGATAGCAAATAATAGCAGAGATAAAAATATTTCTAGTACAGTATTTCAGAACATAATTCATATTGCCTTAAATTCATGCACAATTGCTAAAATTCAGAATATTTTTTACAAGGCACCTAGAAGGAAATTCAGAATAAACACTCTTAGTGACATAATTCACTCTCTGGTATGTGCCTCTGTTTAAGGTAATAGAAGCGCCAAATTCAAGAAAAAGGGGGGGAAAAAGTTTATTGTCATTTATGAGCAAAATGAATTAGAAACTTTAGCTCAGTCTTTCCAAACTGGCTGCACCTGCTGGGGGTGGGGGGTGGGTGAGGGCTTATGAAACCTACCCAAAAGCTGCCCCCCTACGAGTTTTCCCAGCAGATCTGGGATAGTCCTAGCAATCTGTATTTTTAGAAGACTTCTTATGTACTTCTGAGATACAGAAAATTTGAAGAAGAAATTTTTGGTGAATTGAAATCAAAAGTGTTTGTATCATAGCTCTACCACTTACCAGTTTTGAGATACTGGACAAACAATTTAAGACGACCTAACCTTCATGATATTCATCTACAAAATGAAGGAAAATATACCTTTCTTACAAGAGTCTTACTAGGATTACATAGGAAAATGAAATGTTGAACACTGATCAAAACACAAAGTTGATACTCAAAAAGGTTTGCGTTCTTTCTTCCCTCTCCCTAAAATTAATGTCTATGGTTGACTTGGAAGTTTATTTCCAGTTCTCTAACTCGGCGGGTTCCCATTTACAACATGAAAACTGGCCAAAAATAAATGTTCTGCCCACTTTGACTATTTGAGCTATATGGCCACTAAGCCGTCTGTGTTTTTTCTAAGAGAATTCCAGACACTGTAAAAATATTTCTATAAACCAAGTAAGTCCAAGGGATTCATGTGGTCCTATACCATCCAGGATTCCAGCAGAAAACAGCACACTTAAATTGGGTAATTTGAGAAAGCAGTTTATAAAAGGATGTTTATAAGAGTCTATACGGGTTGTGCAGAAGCCACCAGGGCTAGTAACGGTATCAGGTGCTGCAGATGGGAGTGGGGCCTGGAGACACTACATTACCTGAGCCTAAAAAGGCATGAGGGAGAGTGGTCGCTCAAACCCAGGGGTCAGAGGGAGCCCCTCACATGAACTGTGACCTGAGGTCCAGGGACACAGCTGGTCCACAGAGACTTCTAGGATAAAAGTATAAAGGATAAGTCCCCAACCTCAATTTCCTCTCTCCTATTGGTTGCTTGATAATGGTCCCCTTTTGTCAAAGGTCAAGGTTAGTCTCCAGGACACAACCGAGGATGGACAAGAGCTGACAGTAGGTAGGAGGGGGAAATGGAAGTCATCCCATGTAAGTCCTGTGTTGTACAGTACCACAAAGAAATGCAGCCCCTCACCTCAAAGTAATTAAAATTAATTCTAATACTTACTTGTGTCCTTTGAAAATATAAAAAGAAACCCAGTCCCTAACCAAAAACACAGTTGAAAATGCCTTTTCTCTCTCTTTGACCTGGCCTCTCTCTTCCTTTCTCATGCTCACCTTCCACCAAAACTCCCCTCCAAAATGAAGTCCCCACTACCCTTTATTTCTCCAGTATTTTTTCTTGCATGTAAATATTGGTTCCTTCTGGTATAAACTCCCCAACACCATTTCAGTTCTGTCTATTCCCCATTCTGCTTGCAAATGCTCAGAAACAGAACTGGCAGGTTCATTATCTATTTTAGCAAACACAGAGGAAGATGAGGCTAAAAGGAAATAATTGCAAGACCAAACACGCTGCTATGGACATCTGTTGATCTCTATCAAACTTAGTTAAAAAAAAAAAAATAAACACTCATCTGGACATAACTCACGCAAAAAGCAAAATCTATTATGGTCTTCTATAAGCCATGTCTTGGAGTTCCTTTCCATACGTAAAAATGGAAATTTTTTCCATAGCCAAAATGTAAATATTGATTGTACCTGATACTTGCATTGAAATTGGTAGCTTTCCCAACTTTCATATGTCATATTCTGCTTGACTCTCACAAAATTTCCCTATGAGGTAAGGGAATTTTTATCCCCTTAACACTGAGAAAGATTTAATGACTAAACAGAAGAATCACAGCTGGTAAGTGAAAAAATCAAAATTAGAATATATTCTGGAATTCTAATTTTGATTTCTTCAAACATAAATATATTTATCCCTGAGAACTGAAAATACTTTACCTAAGAACTGAAAACACTGAAAAGTGGTTCTTTTTAATCAATACAAATATATTCTAACACATATTCTGATTACTCTATTTTAAAGCATACTAACAGATTTATTATAAAATATGAAAAAAAAATATTTGTTTACTTCCTGTATTGTCACTCACAAATTTGGTATAAATAAGTAAAAATAAGATAAAATTGCAATTATAATGAAATTAGGAAGTATGACAACCCTACAAAAAAGACTAAGAGTATTGCAAAATACAATACAATTGGTACAAAATGAGAGAAGAAATAGTGGACCATTCATCTCTCTAGATCTTGACCAAGATTCAGATTTGTTAAAAGTAACTGATAAATTCAAAAAGGTTTCCTTAATGATCGTTTACTTGGGGTGAGAAAGAGCAAGGTCAACTTCTACTTCCCAGAACGGCAGAAGAAGCTGGACTGGAGATGGATAGTGCACATTCACCATCTTTGTTTTTCCCATTAAAACTCCTAACACCAAGAAACCACCCCATATGGAATCGGGAGGGCAGAAGAGGGGAGACCATCCTCCTTATAGCTGTTGACCAGTTCACCAGATCAGGGATAAGCAGACTCTAAATTACAAGCTAAAAATCATGCAATCTAAATGTCCAATGACAAGTCTAATCCTCTTCATGAGTGATCTGCTCATTTCAAAGAGAGAATACAGGAGTGAAAGAGAGAGAGAGAGAGGGAAAGAGAAAGAGAGAGGTAAAGAAAGAGAGAGGGAGGGAGGGGGAAGAAGAATCAGATAAATACTACATTTCAGAAAAGAATTGCTCCCAATAAGCAAAAGTACATTTATATCAAACTATGCTCTTTTTTTTTTTAAACATCTCACTTGCTGTTTTTATTGGGCATGAAAACATGGATTCTGGGTAAAGAATTTAAGAAAGATATTAAAGAGACAAAGGGGGATCAAGAGTAACAGAGATAAAACACAGACTCACCAATCTCAAGAAAGAAATTAAAAATATCAGTATAGCCACTTTTCAGATGAAAACTAATTTGAAAGAGAGAAGAGTAGAATATATACTACTGTAACTGGTAGGAAACATCAAGGGCAAGCTTGGAAAGCACATTACACACACAAAAAAAATTAAAATATAATCTCCCTAGAGAAAAAACAATACAGAAGACAAAAAGTGACCAAATGTTCAAAATCGATATTTCTGAAAAAAAATAAAGAACAAAAGAGAAAAATGTTCAAAGATTTAACAAAAGAAATCTTTCTTAAGAGATGACGTGAAGTTAAAGAATCACACTGTATTTACTAAGAAATTATGCAGACTATTAAGACTGAATATGCTAGTGAAGTTACTGGACCTTAAGACCAAAGGAGAACTTTCTATTTAAAATTTATTGGGTTAGAATTATGGCCCTGAGCCAGGTGACTGATTTGGGACTCAACCACACCCTAATCTGGGAGCTTCTCAATGAAAGGATCTGAGATTTGTCTATCCTTGTGCCTTCAGCACCTAACACTCTGCTGGGCACAGTGTGGTGTAGAAAAAGCAAATTAGGAGCATTTCAGATAGGCCTTACGCATTTCCACATCACCTTCCAATGACCAATATGGCGGAGAAATGCCTGCAGAATTCTAGCAGAGAAAAATATATGACCCTAAGTTGTATATTCAGCCAAGATTTTCAGTCAAGTATATAAACCAAAAAAAATGAATTTTTGAACATTTGAGGACATATGAAAGGTATTAGCTTTTTTAAAAAAGTTATATATTATATATATAAATGTTATAAATCTCCAACCAAGTGATAAATCAAAATAATGTGTTCTATATAAAGGATGAGTGCTAATTCTGAATCAATATAATGAAAAACTAAATCTTAATAAACACGGAAATTATGGCTGCAGGACAGAATGCAAATGTTATAATCCTTGATATTATAAAAATAATCACATAAAAACACTAAGATTAAGGGGTAAAAGAAAATATAAACAGCACTTTTTTCATTTAAGGCAGACAGAAACTATATAAAGTTAATAATCAAGAAATGATTATTCAAATTTATTGTCTAAATATATTAACAAAACTATTGAAAGAAGCTGGTTAGTTTCAGCTGACATTGTTTTAATGTCTCAAAAAGTACAAAAAAGAATGCATTCAATTTAGTAAATCATGGAAAACAGACTTCTAGGACATCCGAATAGGAGCAAACACATTTCTGAAATCAATAAATGTAAATGGGATAAAATAAAGTCTTCATAGAAAAGATGTTGTAATGGTGAAAACTAAAGCACTGTAAATGCCATCTTTAAGGGCACAAAAAAACATGAGCACTTTGAGGACACAGACCTGGTCTGTCTTGTCATCGCTGTATCCCTAGGACCCAGCCTGGGGTCGGGCACATTGAAGCATCTCAGTATCATTGACTAACTCTTTAAGGGTTAGTGAAATAATTCACAATAATCCACACAAAGGAACAATGTGGAGCTGTGAAAAACAATAAGGAAGATCTAAAAATGACTGATGTGAAAAGTTTTGCATGATATTTTTTGAGCGAAAAGAAACCACTGTAGAATATTCTATCATTTGAGTAAAACCAAAATATATAGATATTACATAAAGGTTATGTAAGTAATAATACATTAGACATACATATATTGCTGTATATACAGGAAAAGGTTTGGAATAACATATACAAACATACATGAAAATCCCAAGAGAAGTTCTAATGAAGGAAATGAAATGATAGGAGAGGAGGGAGAATTTCACTTCTCATTTCTGAATTTTCCTTTATATTTTAACTTTTTACAATGAAAATGTAGATTTCATAACTTAAATCATTTGAATTGAAAATAAACAAAGACCACAATGTCATGTGGAAATTTCCAGCACTAATCCTTTCAGTTAGATCACTAAAATACATGGGGGGAAATCATGCTGTATTATTCAAATAGAGACAAATTAAGAAAAAATATTTCCATCAAAAGCCTGACTCATCTTATGATAAATCTAATGATAAACTCACTATGGCAACCAATTTTATCTGCTTCTATAACAAGAAGATGGTTCAACAGGTCACCAAGAAGATAGGGATGTCATTTATGCTGGCAAGAGAAGCTTTAGATTTTGTACCGTATCACCAAATAATTAGCAGTCTGGAGGGATAGAACCTTCTCATGAAGTGTTCAAATAACATTTACCTGAGAAAAACATAATTCAAGCCTAATGTTTTGGTGATACAGAAAATGTGGCCTGAAACAGGCAGTGAAAAATTCTGTAGGCACAAATAAGAAGAAAAATGAAAAACAATTCATCAGGGAAAGCAAAAAAGCCCCAAAGTCCTAGGTGGAGACCAGCTGGACATGTGGGAATTCAACAGTCAAGGCAATTTCTGTGAATTTATCATAAATTTCATGATCAGCAATGGACTACAATTGTAAAACAAAGTCCTTTTATTAACTCTGAAAATGTCTCTCAGGATGGATAGCATGGGCAAGTTATTTGGGGAAAACCATATGGAGTATAATTCTACTTTTTATATTAGTTGGGTTATTGTATAAAGAATGGTGATCGACTGTTTATCATCTCTTATGAAGACAGTATTAAGAAAAATGAGTTTAAACTATATGATAGAGAATTTTGTTCAGACATAAGTAGGGAGGTCAAGAGTTTTTCAGACAAGTCAAATTATCACCCTGGCAATATTCTCTCTTTTTTTTTTTTTTTAAGAGGCTGGGGATCAGAAGAATATTTCCCAGGCTGGTCTTGAACTGAACTTCTGGGCTCCAGCAACCGTCTTGTTTCAACCTCTCCAGTAGCTGGGACTACCAGACATGCACCAGCCCGCCTGGCTCTGCCCTAGCAATCTTTAAGGCAAGTGGAAGCCAGATGTGGTGGTGTGCACCTGTAGTCCCAGCTACTCTGGAGACTGAGGAAGGAGGATCACTTCGGCTCAGAAGTTTGAGACCAGCCTGGGCAATACAGCGAGACCTCCCCTGCCCCCAACTGTTTGGGACACTCCAATTATGATGATGTCCATGAGCTAGAGGCCTGACCAGGAGATTTGCATCTGACCATGCCTGAATCTGATTGCTGCTCAAAAGCAGGGACCAGGTTATTTCCATTATTGGTCACCAGTACCTAGCACTGTGTCTGAGCAAGTTAAAAAAAAAATTTTTTTTCTCTGGTGGTAAATTCCTACAACTTTAAAATAGAATTAATCTGTCATCTGATAAGAGAGTTGTAAAATTTTAGATAAAGTGATATAAAATTATTACTTTCTGCTTCAAGAGAATATGAAACATTCAGGGGGAAAAAAAAAAGAAGCCAGGCACAGTGATTCATGCCTGTAAACCCAGCACTCTGGGAGGCCGAGGTGGGAGGATCCCTTGAGCTCAGGAATTCAAGACCAGCTTGAGCAAGAGCGAGACTCCGACTCTACTAAAATTAAAAAAAATTAGCCGGGCACGAGGGCGCGTGCCTGTAGTTCCAGCTACTCTGTAGTCCCAGCTAATCAGGAGGCTGAGGCAGGAGGATGGCTTGAGCCCAGGAGTTTGAGGATGTGGCAAGCTATGATGATACCACTACACTCCACCCGGGGGTGACAGAGCAAAACTCTGTCTCCAAAACTCAAAAAAAGAAAAAAAGAACCACATCCTTTCACTTACACTCACAGAGTAAATGTCTTTCCTTTCACTCTTTCTCTCTGCCCTAAGGTATTTCATATATTTTAAGCATATAGTAAACATAATTCTTACTATGACTTTTTATTCTATGTTACATTAGAAGCATTTTCTATGTTATTACATAATTTTCATAAATCTTATTTCAAAATTTGTATCATATTACATGAAGTGACTTTACCACTGATTCTAAAAACATTTCCCTATACTTGAAAATTTCAACTGTTTTCATAGCTGCAAATATTATCCCACTTAGGTTTATTTCCTTAGAATAGAGTCTCAGAATTACTAACCATATACATATAAAACTTTCTAAGGATCTTTATACATATTGTCAAATTGCTTGATAAGAAGTTAATTCGATCAGCAATATAAGTTGAATTTAATTTACATACCTTTAACTACAAGTGAGCTCAAATATATAGACATATACATAGATATACGATATTACATATTGCATATGTTTTAGCCATTTTTTTTCTTTCTTTCTGAATTATCTGTTCAAGCTCTTTGCTTATTTGTCCATATATGTGTTAATGTTTTTCTTGTTGATTACTGTGAATTCGTGATAGAGGAAATATATTAGTCCTTTGTCATATTTGTAGCAACTGATATTTGTGTATATATTTTGTGTAAAGTGCTTTCAAAATTGTGTTGTTAGATAAAATTTGATTAGTGAGTAGTATTGTTGTTACCATTGAATAAATACACCAAAGTATAATAGTACTTCCATGCTTACGCTGTTTGCTAAAAGAAATAAATGAATAACTGCTTATATACAATAAGCGGTTAATATGGCTCATAAAGGACAAAATTTCTGTGTTCGTATTAGCTGGTTACTCCACATACCCTGCAGAAATATTATTAGTTTTATCTGGTTATTATGGAAGACGGATTCAGTCAATCACCCTTAGTTTTGTGGTAAATCCTTATCAGAATTAAAATTAAGATATACAGTTTTTGGTTAATTTGGTGAACTTTTTCCTCAAATTGAATTCTGAATCTTCTCAAATTTTTGAAATTTCTATATCTTGTATTTGCCGGTTCCCCAATCCTCTCTTTCCTGCAAAAGAAAGCTCCATCATCCCCATCCTTCCCTTCGTAATTCTAGTCTTGTCCATTTGCTATATTCCAGTCACACCAGTTGATGTAATTTTCCCTAAATTCTCCATGAACGTTTATAATTCCGAGTCATGCTCCTCCACTTTCTGCACAGAGTGAATGTCTGCCCGTTTCTCAACATGCCAAACTCCAGCCTGTCATTGGAAGCTGAAATCAAATAGCATGTCTTCGGGGAACTCTTTTGGAAAGCCCCAGACGAGCGAGTTCCTGTGAGTACTGGTACCATTTATTCATACTCACTAAATTCATTATCAGGTTGTATCATACCAATTTCACTATGTCCATTTTCTCAAATAGACTATACATTTAAATTCCTACAGTGTCTGTGTGTCCAATAAGCATGTTATGAGTTATGAATGCTGTGATCAAGCATTTTGGGGTGCTTGTCTACTGGGCAGTCAAATAGACGCATGGCACAGAAATCATCCCAGAAGTTTAATCTGGGACTTTCCTCTTCTTTCCCTCCTGACTCACGCCTCCTTAGACCAGACCACCACCATTTCTACATGGTCTATGTCAGTAGTCTCCCACCTGGTCTCTGCTTCTTCATTGGCCCCAACCAAGAGTCTGTTTTCCACCCAGGACTCAGACGAGTCTTTATACAACATAACTTGATCAGTCTCTCCTCTGCAATGGCTTCCGGTTGCATGGAAAGGAAAAACCAGACTCCTCATCCTGCCCAACAGCTCTCCATGCGCAGACCCCAGCCAACCTTTTTGACTCTCTCCCTTGTGCCCACTGTCTCCAGCTACTGTCCCTTCATTTCCCTCAAACACTCCATACTTTTTCCCTCCATGGCTTTGTGAGTGCCTATTCCCTCCCCATTCAGTGTTCTTCCCTCAGATATCTTTTTTGACTTGATTTCTGTTACCTAGAGCTTTGAGTTTAAATGTCACAGACTCAGAGAAGCCTTCCTGGACCACTCAGTCTAAAGCACCCCTTTGTCTTTTAATCATATCACCCTATATTAATTCATGCATTTCTGATTGTTAGACTATTTCACGGTATTTTTGGCTTATACATTCTCGTTTATTATTTGTCTCCCACGGTAGTATGTAAGCTCTAAGATAGCAGAGACTTTGTCTATAATTTTTTTTCATCATTATAAGCCCAGTGTTTGGCACAACATAGATGCATAGTAAATATCTTTAAGCAAGTACATTGTAACAGTAGTGGACGTAATAATAATAGCTAACATTCACTGAATGATGATTACATACAAAGTTCTGTTCTAAATGCTTCACCCATGTTAATCCATTCACTTTACACACAAACATATACACACACAAAACTGTACAGTAGGAAAAAATAGTCATTGTCACCATCCCAGTTTTAGAGATGGGAAAACTGAGGCACAGAGATGTTAAATATCTAGCCCAAAGTCACAAGATATAGATTGGTATAGAGCCAGAATTTGAATTATGTCACACACTGACAAGGGACCCCATCTCTTAACTACGTGCAATTCATTTTAAAATAAGCAGAGAAATTCATCAGTAAGATTTTTAAACCTAGTTTTAAATGTATTTTGATTTAGTAAAAAAAAAATTCATCTCATGAGTTCAAAGAAGATTTTTAAAAATACAGCAGGTTAGGTCGTCATTGTTGAAGTCATATCCGAGGACTTGTCCTGAGACAAATAAAAACCAGCAATGTGAGAGCCAAATCCAATGTCTGCCCTGAGAAAAAGGCAAAGACTTTCCTTTACCCTTAGCTGAAGGGAAGGACTTTGTTGCATTGCCTTATTTTGGCAAAATGTAGCAACGCTGGACATATGGTGTGGTTCAAACTCGTGCTGAGTAAGGTTTGGACAGGGAAACTAAAAAATATAACTAACCTAGTTAATAATAGCAAACCACTGATCCATCAACTAATGGTGTTTATAGGAAATAGAATTCATGACAAAAAGAAATAGCAGCATGAGACAGAATTAATCCACAACATGTAATTTCCTTCCCTGTGCATACCCTTCACCGAGAGGAAATCTGAAGACTCACCACCTGTTCAGATGTTTGCTTTTCCTAAGATTTAGAATGGCCTGCCGCCAAATGACTAAAGGCATTCATTTATGCCACACGATAAAAATAAATATTGTGCTCGCTGAAAGGTAAATTCTGTGATCTGAAGAAGAATGAAGTAAAAAATAGTTACATTCTCAAACTTAATTTTAGTAACAAATATGTTGTGTGTACTAATTTAGAGCACCTGAAATTTAATAAGCAGAAAATACTGATTTTCTTAAAAAAAATTTTTTTTAATGATCAAGCCGCATTCTCAATTCATAGTAAATGCTCTTCTCATCTTAAAAATTTTCAACTTTCTTTGGTTCTCCTACAGATCCAGTTCTAACACCTCTTTCAACTAAGCGTTTCTTTTCCCACATTTTTCCCCCCTTTCGGTTTTTCCATTTATTACTAATAACTGCAGCTATTGCACAAAACCTCTCTAGTCAAGGGGCACAGTGTCAGATCCAGTCAAGGGGGCAGCGTGACTTGGGTCCAACTCCAGTTACTGCCACTTCTAACCACACGACCTTGAGCAAACTACCCGATTTCTCAGGCTTCGTTTTCTCACGTGAGAAATGGTGACGGTAGTACGTACCTCGTGGGGTTTGTTAAGAGTTGTAGGCACTTTGCGAAGAGCATCTGGCACACAGCGAACGCTCGACAGCGGATGTCACCTCGCGGCCATTCACTGCCTGTGCCTGTGCACGCGCGGGGCTCCCGTCTCACTCTGCACCTCCCTTTATCGCACCTTCTCTTTAAGCATCCTTTTGGATATTTAATGCAATAACAGCCCTGAATATATAATTGTTGTAATACAGTGAATCCCATCTCGAGCCACCTAGACCTCTGAGAGTCAGAAAGATTTTGATCTGTTTAAGTTTGACAGAAATGCTGCACAAAAATGTCAAGTTTTTTTTAAATGAATCTGGAATTTTATTAGCTATTTTTTCCCCCACATACACACCCATTCCAATATTCATGCGGACAAGGATGCCATTTGTTTGGATGTCTGAGTGCTGTGTTCTGCAAAATGCAAGTGATCAATAAGAATAAAATGTCAATTTTTTAATGCTGCTCAGAAATTCTGATTAACACTCATATATCTAATACATATATATTATATATAACACTCATATATCTAATACTCATTTTTTTAAGAATGCACCTTGTTTATAGATTTAAAAACCTCTCAGGCATCTAGGCCAAATACACCTCTGTCTCTCTTTCTAAAAGCAGCCCGTGGCCCGAAAATCTGTCTTTGACTCTTATCTACGGAATGTTCGAACCATGTCTACATACCTTGTACCCAATATAGACTTTTTGTTTTGTTTTGTTTTTACTCATCATTACTTAATGAATTATTTAGATAGTGGCAATAGCATCCAGCTCATAAATATCTATAAAGTCCACAATAATTAAATGCATATTGATTTTCAATAAACACATCAAGATTATATTTTGCCTAGGACAAAATCTTAGTACATATTTGAAGCATTTTCTCCTGAGTGCTTTTGGGTATGGCCTTCTATTTTCATAACAAATGACAGAGATTAATTGTTTTCTCCACAGTTCAACCTTGTGGGTAAAACTTCCTATAACGTCCTGCGGAAGCTACTCATCTACCTCTTGAGACAACATCTCTCTTTTATCGCTCTAAAATTGCAAAGGGTTCATACTTGCTATTTTTTCATAAAATAAAAATTATGCAAAAAAAATACTGTCTAATGAAGAATTTAAAATCATGATGTCTGGACAAGGGACTATTATATTTTTTCCCCACAACCTATAAAAAGTTGCATTTAAAATTGGAGGAATTCCTCTCCTAATCTTTACAGTAAAAATAACTTTGAAATGTTTGAAAAATAAAGGTTAGCATGAATTTGAAAGTAATAAGCCAAGTTTTCAGACATAAAGGCACTCCATTGGGAAATAACTTGCCAATAATCCCAGCAGATTACATGGATCCCTGCAAAGCACACTAGATATAGAATACGAGTCTCAGACGTTTGTGCCCGATGAACTGCTAGATTTCAGGTACTTCTATTAAGTCCTGTCCAATGAGTAGCGTGAGTCCAAAGGATTCTGGATCCTCCAAGGGAATGTCCCTTCCCAGTTTTCGCCTCTGCGTAGCCCAGTGGACTACTCTGGTTCCACTTGAACTCCCTCCAAAATCTTCCCAAGAGTAGCAGAAAGGAAGAATTATTTAAAATGAAATATAAATATAAGACAGAATGAGATCACTGACTGGTCCCAGCAATATAATAAAAGCAATGTAATCTTATATTGAATTTAAGAGCAATGAACACTAAAGGGCAGACAAAAGAAAAACCAAAACCCCTGTATCATGCATACTTCTTAAGCTACTATGTTGCTACTGTGTAAAGATTAAAGTGAACTATACTATGTTTAAGAAGCATTGTGGGATGTGAAATTGCTGTAAAAATTGGAGCCAGACCCCATGGAATGGTTTTCGGCAACTTGCTCAGTCTGAGACTTAGTTTTTCTATTAGTGACATAAATACTCAAGGTTGTCCTGGGAATTGTGTGGGATAATATAAGTGAAGACTATTGCATAGATGAGGTCTCAGTGATGGTGCTTTTATCTTAACTACTGAATAATACTAACTGCAGACTTCTAGAAATTTCTGTCTGCATAGTTTGGAAATTAATATGCATATACTATTAGTTCTTCATTGCTGAAATCAAAAGCACTTCAGCAAAGACTTCCTGGAATTTTCTCCAAAGTACTGACATATTTAGGGTATGGAAACTTTCTTAAGGTTTATCACATTGACACAGGACATCACACAAAAATTCTGCAGCTCCGAAAAGATTGTTCACTGTCAGTTCAAAGAATTCTTTTTCCTTTTAAGAAGAGTTTTAAAGCCTTTAGTGCATTATTCAAGTTGCCTCAGAAAACACATAACTGTCATGGCATATGTAGTCTTCTTTCTGAAACATTATAAACAAACTACAAAGAGATGGGTGTTTGGGCCTTAATGTTTTTAGAGAATTTTTTATTCAAGCAATATCTTATATAAGCAACTAGAAACACAGGAATGATGTGTTTAGTTACTAACATGACATTTTGAAGTTGACAGTCAATGATGCAAAGAATTAAAAGACTATGGAGGTCTTAGTGTTGCCATTAATAACAGGAGAATGTGACTTTGATTAACTTAGTAATATGTTTAGTAGTATATGTGCTGATGGTCACTTTTCTAAAATTAATGGAGACAGAGAAACTTACATTATGAAACCAAGGGTGCTTGCTAAAAGCATACCAGCCTAGAAAGATGACACAAGGGTTAATATTTTGCCTGACTTTTTTTCATTTTTAATTTCTATTATTTTATCTGGTCAAATATTTTTTGATTAATTTTATCAACTGACACATTACCAAAACATGTCCAGTTTTACCAACTTTATTTTTAAACAGATGCTAGGGATTGTGGTTGATGAAAATCTATTTTAGAATGACTGTCAAGAAAATCTATTTTAGAAATCATTATTGACTTTATATTCCTTTTTAAAACAACTGCAATGTCTCTTTACTTTTAAATTTGTGCATTCATGGTTAATTCTAAAGCTGTGCTTACATTGAAAGTTAAAACTTGGGAAAACCATGAGCAATCTGAAAGGAGAGACTATCCTACTCTCAGCTTTCTGTATCAAACCCTCCTTCCTTCCCTCCTCTGGGAAGTGTCCCGTGGATGTGGCGCCCTCCCTCATGTGTGGGTCCCACACCATGCCCACCAGGATTACTTAAAAGATAACTCACAAATGTGACTTACCAGTCCATCTTGCAGCCTGCAGATGCTCTTCCCTTTCCCTGGGGGAGCGACCCGGAGGAGCTCCAGGCTCATCCGAAGGCCAGTCCCAGACTCTGCTCTGCTGCCTCCCATTACCCCTCTGGGAAGCATCCCAAGCCAGGGAGGATCCTGGGAGAGGGAAGGCCTTTCATAATCTCAACCATTCACTGGATCTTACCAAGGCAGAAAAAAGGAAGAAAGCCAAATGCTGAACTCCATCTTTTCCACTAATTTTACTGCCGTTCAAACTCTTCTCTGACATATGTTGACATCTACTACATGAAAGTACTGCTGCACCCAGTGAGTCCTTAGCCTTCTTGTGTAACCGACCTGATTTAACGCATGTGTTTGTTTAATTACACCCTTAATATTCCTGTCCAGGTCATTATCACCTGTATTAGACTGCAAAAAATGCACAGTTGGGATCATATCTGCTCGATTCACTTTGCAAGGTGACTGGCCCAGAACTAAATAAGAGTCTTATAGTAAACACTCCTTTGGGGCTGTCAGAGGTTTTTGAAGAGCCCCATTAGGAACCACAGTCAAGGTGGCAGCCCACCCACCATGCAGCTGAAAGGGCTCTGCTACCAGGTTCCTATCAAATTCTAATGAAATAACACAAAATGTGTTATTTCACACATGTGCAGCTAAAATCCTCTAAATGACCTCACTAACATCCACAGCCCATTAAGGAAGACATCCTGAGTCACAGGCTAAGGGTTCTGAAGAGTCACTTTTGTCACAGATGAAAAAACAACAGAGACCCAGGAGGTATAATGGTTTGTGCAGAATTGCAGAGCTCATTGGCAGCCATCTCCTGAGGCTCAGGGTTTGCCCATCACAGAATAAGCAGCGGACAAGTTAAAAATTCTAGAAAGGTAACTTCTGAGATAAGAGTGAACAACATAGTGATATATATATTGACATCAGCCATGGCCATTCCTAAAATTATTCTTTCATAAGCTATTGCATTTAACCAAATGACTGGGTAGATTAAACAGAGAGTGACTGAGCATAGGTTCAAAATGCATCATTCCTCCAGAAAAAAAAATCAAGTTACTCTGAAACTCAGGCTTTTAGACGTGTGACCCCAAAAGTAAGCTTCACTCTACATACATTTTGTGTAAGGAAAACAAGTTTCATTACATCCCAGTGTATCTATTACTCTGAAAAATTCCTCTCTTCTGCTATGATAATGCTCATTTGTTAAATTTTAAGCTAAATGACTAAAAGTTAACAGCAATTGTGAAAGAGGAAATCAAAGTTTACCAAATACAGAAGATCTGGTACCTGCTGCTCTTGAGTGTAATGATGAAATGCAGACACAGAGTATATCTTAAGATCCTTCTCTAGTGGCTTTGCACAAAAATATATAGGAAGAAAAGATGATGTGACAAAAGATTTTTTTTTTTTTTTTTGAGACAAAGTCTCACTGTGTTGCCCGGGGCGAGTGCCGTGGCATCAGCCGAGCTCACAGCAACCTCAAGCTCCTGGGCTCAAGCGATCCTACTGCCTCAGCCTCCCGAGTAGCTGGAACTACAGGCATGTGCCACCAAGCCTGGCTAATTTTTTCTATATATTTTTAGTTGTCCAATTAATTTCTTTTTATTTTTAGTAGAGACAGGGTCTCGCTCTTGTTCAGGCTGGTCTCGAACTCCTGAGCTCAAACAATCCGCCCGCCTCGGCCTCCCAGAGTGCTAGGATTACAGGCGTGAGCCACCACACCCGGCCGACAAAAGATATTATATATTTTGTGACTTATATACCAACTGGATTGTTTAATTTATTTCAATGTTATTTTATGACTATAAAAGTATTGCGAACATGTGGAAGATAATTGGAAGAATAAAAAATTAAAATTACTTATGATCACTCTATGAAGAGACTATTATTTTAATATTAACATAAAGCCATATTTTCCTCTAGTCCTTTATATATGTATATATGCATAAAAGGATAAATAGAAGATAGATTTAATAAGGTTTATACAATGTTTTCATCTTTTTTCCATATAATATATTTACATGGAAATATGTATATGAAAAACATGATATTTTGGTAGCTATCATCATACATAAGCTTATCTGTTTAACCTTTCTACTTTTTCTTGGCTATTAAAATAATGCTACAATTAGCAATATTTTAACAAAGTGTACATGTTATATTTAATCAATTTAGTTGCCAGAGTTTTCTCCTTAATGTTCCAACTTTAAGTTACATATGATTGCCTTTATTAACTATCGTCTGTTCCTCATTAATTTATAATACTAATTCTAATAAACTTATATGCCAGACACCATTCTAAGCACTTTTCACATATTTACCCATTTTAATCTTCACAGTAACTTTAGGAGATAGTACTATTATTATCCTGTGTCATTTTTGAAGAAAAGAGAAAACTAAGCCATAGGAGAACCCGCTGTGATTTTCCTAAGGCCACAGAGTCAAAATAGGATGGACCAGGCATTGGAATCCAGAAGTCTGGCTCCCAGGGTCCCGCTCTGAATCATTTAAGTATGCCATTTCTCTACAGCAGTGGTCCCCAGCATTTTTGGCACCAGGGACTGGTGTTGTAGAAGACAATTTTTCCATGGATGGTGGTAGGGGGAGGTTGGTTTCAGGATGATTCAAGAGCATTACATTTATTGTTCAGTCAAACCTCTCTGCTAATGATAATCTGTATTTGTAGCTGCTCCCCAGTGCTAGGCATCACTGCCTCAGCTCCACCTCAGATCATCAGGCATTAGATTCTCATAAGAAGTGTGCAACCTAGATTCCTCGCATGCGCAGTTTACAGTAGAGTTCATGCTTATGAGAATCTAATTCCGCTGCTGATCTGACAGGAGGTGGAGCTCAGGCGGTGATGCAAGTGATGGGAAGCGGCTGTAAATACAGATGAAGCTTTGCTCACTTGCTCACTGCTCACCTCCTGCTGTGCAGCCATTTCCTAACAAGCCATGGACCCAGACCAGTACTTGTCCTGGGCCCAGGGATTGGGGACCACAGCTCTAAAGAATAAAATTGTATGTTTGTTAAGCATGTTATTTTAATATAATTCCCATTTTTTAAAACAGCATGTAAGAACAGGAATGTTGAAGGATTTGGATGACAAACAGGAAAAACATCACCCAAAGGAAAATAGTCACACTGATTCAACTCCTTCACTGAAACAACTTTATTCTTCCTACAAATGATGAATGTCTTACTCATCGTCTTGTAGAATGACAAAGTGTTGTGCTCATATTTTTGAGAGAAAAACTGGAATACAAAGTCTTAAGTTCAAGAAGTGAGTAAGAGAGAAGTTGATTCTCCTGTTCTAAACTATCACGGTGTGATTAGACCAGAGTTGAATTCTAACTTCACCCTTTTACTAGATGTGATCATAGAACAGATACCTACCACATTTCTAATCTGAAAATGGGAACATTATCATATCTTTCTGCATTATCGTGAGGATGAAATTAAATGCCACGAATGAAAAAACTGGCACAGTTCCTAATGTGTACTAAATGATTTTTTTCCTCTCTCATCTTTGCTCCCCCAACAAAAGCAAATAAATAAAAATAAAACCCTTCTTGGAAACAACATAGTCAAAAATCTAGGCTTTTATTATGTAACTGTTAACATCTTACTCAGAATAAAATCCTCTGGGAACGCCACTTGAAATGTACCTAGGCTTACCTGAAAAATGTCCAGCCATCTTCCTCCCTGCTCAATGCACAGATGCCTTCCGAGTCTTCTCCAAATGTTATGCTGATTCTTTCCCATGTTTACATGTATTGGAAACAGCCTTCCTTGGGGATGAGCTACCCAGGAATCATGCCTAAAGCTATATTCTGTGCATGATTTAATGTATCAGGAAGGAAGCTTTATACATGGTAAATAATAATTACAAGCATTGTTTAAGTATATCGTGGACCCAGCTCTGCACATATTAAATAATAAGTATTATTCCTTTCTTTACCCTGTTCAAATAATAGTCTTACTTAGACCACACGCTGCAAGAAAAAATAATAGGCAATTATTCCAGCATTATCCAGACACGTCAGCTACTGAAGAATAAATAACATATTTATCTTTTAAAATTATGCAGCAGGTTGGGGAAAAAAAGTCATTTAACAGCTGGCACCAGAGTTCCCCTAAGGGAGAACTGTCTTTGTTTAGGAAAATACCTGGAGAGACTGTTTTAAGCGGAG
Organism: Avahi laniger; assembly: GCA_963575035.1. Lineage (NCBI taxonomy): Eukaryota > Metazoa > Chordata > Mammalia > Primates > Indriidae > Avahi > Avahi laniger. The sequence goes on along the minus strand of CAUYSK010006960.1, from coordinate 18,031 downwards.
TGTGACCCAAAGGAATGTTTTATGTGAAAAACTGCAAAAGCAGCTGATGAAGACCGCTCATGAGACACTCATAGAATCTGAAGGGCAGGGCGACAGTGAGAGTGCAGGGCAGTGGACAGCAACAGCACAGGAGGCTGGATCGTGCAGAAAAGGAGGGTAGTTAAAAACACATTCCAGTGGCAGGGAAGGGAAGGGAGGACAGTAACCGGACCAGTGTTTGGTTCTGCAAAGTAAACTGCCTTAATCACTGCAACCCTTGTATGAAGCCATTACACACACCAATGTCTTATTGAAACGGTGTTTTTTGTTTCATGCTGAAGTAGACAAACTTGTCCGCTTTGGAGACAGAGAAGTAAGAACAGCTCGGGAGCTAAGACAAAAATGAGATCTAGAGCTTAGCACAAGTATGAAAGCAGATCTAGAATAAACATGAGAACATGATCCCCTGAGAAATAACAGAAATTGCTGGGGGGACACTGAACTTCCTGCAGAATATGGAGCAGAGGAATTGAGTCAACTCACCGTACTTTTCAAGGGAACCTAACAGGAGGGTTCCCGGAACAAATAGACGTAATCCGCAGCGTGGGAGCGTACAGGGAACAAGATAAAGAGGCACTTTCCAAGGTGTCTGGGGAAGGGGATTTGGATTTCATCTATTGCTCCCACCACTTTCTTTTCTTCTTCTTTTTCTTCCCAAGTGCTTGAGTTTCAGCAGTAATACTTTCAAAAAGGCATGTGTAAAATAATTTTAAAAGAATTCTAAATGAAGCAAAGCCATTGTTTTGGTGAAAAGTAAGATTTTCCTTTTATTGGTTATAAAATAGAGTAACCTCAAAACTGAGTTTCCTGGATGCAGGCTCTGAGTGTACTCAGGAGGTGCGTAAGTGCTGCCCTGTGGCTTTGCTACTGTTAACTCCTTGAATGCTTTTCTGGATTTAGAAATGCCCACTGAAGAGGAAGCAAGAGTAGCCCTCTCCCTGAAAACCCTATTCAGCAGCCCAGCAAAGTTGAGAATGTGTCCAGCCATTGTTCTAGCATGTTCTGTCCCCACCCCCACCATCCCTCTGACTGACTACTCCACCACAGTCATGGACAGCCCCCTCGTGATCAAAGGTGGCACTCTTGCCTCCGTTCCTATCTCTCAGCTCTCAAGCCTTAATCATAGTCTTGTCATAGGATTGTTCGCCTCACCTTGGAATCCTGGAGTCCGTTTTTCTTATTTATTCCACTGTTACTGTGATCCTAACTCCTTCCTGCACAAGTGCCTTCAATGGTTTGCGTTTCCCAGATCCTACCCTTTGTTCTCTCTGTTTATTCCACATACATTTCATGCTTCAACAGTCACTGAAAATGACCCCCTAAAGTACTTCTCCAGATTTCTCATCTCTCCCCGCTCCAAATCTCTACTTCGAAATGCATGCTGCACATGTCCATCTAGATATCTCACCGAATAGCTCAATAGCTCTATGTCCCAAACAGTGGTGGAAACAGGGATGATCTGGCCAAGACATCCTTCCTTCAAAAATACCTCTCAACACCAAAGTATATCCCGGGTAGCATACTCAGAGTGTCTCCAAAACTCAACTCTTTGACAAAGAACAATTATGATAAGATTTCATATAACTGTCTTCATCTATTCAAGGCCCCCATGAAGAGCTCTGTGAAGTAAGTCTTCAGTAAAATGTGATGACTAAGGGAATGATTGACAGTTGCTGGATAAATAAGGCAAAACCTAACAAGGATAAATGTGGCAAAGTCCTAATGGAAAAAATTTATTAGCAAACTCTACTTTGGCTAAAGTTTGACCTTTGCATAATAAGAACAATGGAGAAATAAATAGTGCAATGACCTCTCACTACAATTTCCTCATTTAAAAAATAGTGAAATTGGGCTAGATGCTCTGTTATGATATTTTTGTGTTGTAAAATTTTTAGAAACTAAGATTTGATATTAACTTCAGTCTAAATTTTTTCAAATAAAATACAACTCTATGTATCGAGTACAAGTACAGAAACCCAAGTGAGTTTGCAAGTCAGCTGTAAAATAAAAGAAAACTAAAGCATTTCAGTGGGAATATCAAACATAAATGCTTATTCATAGTTTTAATTTAAACAATCCTACTTAAAAAATTTAAATGGCATTTCTTACTAGCTGATGCATAAAGAAGACTCTAAATAATTAACATTGCTTCTTACTGCAAACAATAAGTGTTTAAGTCTTAGCGCTCACTCTGTCTTATTCTCTCTTCTCTCTTCTCCGTCTCTCCCCACACACCTGTCTGTCTTCCTCACCACTTTGAGCTGTATGTATTATATATTTTTCAAAAAGGAGGGGAAGGAGAGTCACCAAAGGAATAAAAGAAATAAAGAAAAAAATAATAAATCTTGGAGGACCCTATATTTGATGTTTATTCATTTAGAAATTAGTTATAGAACCCACCTAATTTTACCTTCCCAATGTCAGAGGAAATTGTAGAGCAAAGGACAATATTCATGAATAATAATAATAATCCCTTTGGTGATATGATGAATGATCTTGGTTCCCAAAATAATACTGTTTTTTTGGTTATGTAGGCTGCTTCAAGGTGGATTGTGTTACTTCATTGAGAAGAATTTCCAGAATATGTGTATGTTAAATGAAATATATTCCTGGTAGTTGTTTTTTTTGGAGATAATAAAAAATATAGAAAATTAACTTTCTTGGAATGATTTACATGCATAGATTTTGGGAATCAGGATGAACTAACAGTCGGTGGGATAAATGCTAGGTACGACTTATATCACATCAACGATAAACCTGGCTCTCCAATAACCTGGAAGGTTACACTAAGAATTAATATCACACAATCTGTGCCCTGAATTCTTCACTGTTTTGATATTATATTGTTTGAGAGCTCACTGCATTCCAATATTTTTAATGATTTTGCTTCACAAACTCTCCACTCTGTATTTAGTCAGTGACTAAGCCAAATTCTCGTGAACTAGCCAAAATAATACTTTTTAATACTTTGATAGCACTTCATTAGTACCCAGCACTGTGCTAAATATTCTAAATACTTACAACTTCCAATGAGGTTGGTACTATTTTTGTTTCCATTTTGCAAATGAAAAATAGAGTCAAAGAGAAGGTATGTGATTTGTCCAGAGTTGCAATAGTTTGTAACACAGGGCATGAAACCAAGGCAGATACTTCAGAGCAATAGGTGGCAGAGTTGCAGGGATTATAGTACAAGGTGGAGGGCTGGTGACAAGGCCCAAGGAGGAGGTATCTCTCGTGGAACAGGGTTCAACGGCAAAGCAGTATCAGGAAGAAGGGAAACACCCTCGTCTATGTCTCTGAATCGTTGGTCTGAGATTCCGAAAACATCCTCTGAGGACAAAACAGGTCTCATTGTTTAAGACAGGCCCCAATCTTATAGATGGAGTTAAGTAATCTCATCAATGGATCTTTTTAATTTACAGGACAAGGGTTCCCAAGCAATCATTGCATGTTCTCCCTAGATGTGCCCACACCCTCTCTCCTGTGGGCATTATGAGCACATACTCCTCAACACCAGCCATCCTTACTAGTTCTCCCAGCCCCACCCATTCTTTCCCTGGAAAGAAATCTCCTGCTGCCTGTAGGAACTGATCAAGTTTCACTCTTCCACAAACCCCCCTTTCCTCTTGAAGACCAAAATAGCTACAGTATTTATCATCTGTATGTTGCACTCAGCCACATATTTCATTGAAATGTTTTTGTTTTTCTGCACAAGTATCTCACCTGGGAATTCTCTGAGGCCAGCGACCGAGTAGCATTAATTTTATCAGTCATAGGGCACACCATGGTGTTTTCTTATACAAATTGCCTAATGGAGATTTGCTAACTGAATGTAGCAATGAATGTCATAATTTATGTGTTATGCTACTTTTTCCATCAGCCCATTATTTGTGGTGCACAAAAGAATTGCTCAATAAATCTTTATTGATTAATGAATTACTTCACTGTTGAGTCAGAGATTATTTGCAGTATTATTAATATAACAAAAAATCATGATCCTAATCTAGTGTTTGTTATATAAAATAAATAATATTTAATAATGTATGTCTAAGGCACTTCATGTAATTCCACATAAGCCACACTGTGAACACAATCCCTGGAATTCATTTCTAAAGAAGGAAAACATTCCTTTCTTCTCTCAAGCCTGGTGAGAACCTACCTCATCCCTGGTCAGTCCTCCCTACCTCTGACACATAGTTGATGATAGTTGTGAAATCTGAGTTTTAATAGTGACGGCAATTCGAAAGAAGCCTGGTAACTTAAGGATACACTCCCTTGCATAAATATATTTTGGTTTTTCTTTGACCTTTCTGTAAATGTTGTGTATGTGTACATGGCATGTTTGCACGTAATATGTCTGATGTTATACTAAGAGTATGGAATTAAATGTGACTTAAGCTTAGATATGAGAGCCACCTTAGTTTATGACATTATTCGGATATAATAGTTATTATATCTGTCTCATAGGAACTATTTAAAAGGTAGGCATGCAATTTGGGGGCTAATTCTTTGTGAAAATATCTGTATTAATGCCACGATTTTGTTTTTTCTTCTCTTCCCCAAAATGTTTTGACTTGTGTTTTATTTACATTTCAAACCAGAAGACTAGGGCAAATTACATAACAGTTTGTATCTCTACAATGAGAAAGTATTAATAACTCAGTTGATCAAATTGTTAATACTGAATGTTTGATTTTTAAAATGGTCTTGCTTTTATGACTAGTAGAGTCCATCTCTTTGCTTTTGTCTTCCCACCACTTGAGCACAGTAGAAACTCTAATTGTCTTGTTATTCCAAGCATCAGATGCAGTGCCTGGCACACAGTAGGCACACAATAATTGTTTGATCAATAAATAAATGAGACTCTTTTGAAGCCACACAAATACACTAAAATCTTTTGAGGATGGATGATAAAAAGCATCTGCATCAGAGAACAAAGTAGTCTTTGAAGTTGAATCTGTCTAAGAGTCTAAAAATTCAAAGGCTCTTCTACGTACCCTGACATTTTATTTTATCTAGCTTTTTTTATTTCTCTCAATCATGATCAGAAAAGACTAATAAAGTGATTTGTTTATGTAATACTGCAGACGGAAGCTTACTGCAAACTCATGAAAACAATCTGCCACAATTGAGTGGACAGCCTTATTCTCACATATCCCCTTATTCTCAATAATTAACAGGAAAGTTGGTTCAAAGGTCTCACTTTGAATTAATTCCAAATGAAGACTAAGATATTTAGCTTTTTTTCTATTCCATACTAATATTCAGGGAATTAAAACAAAACAAGTACTTTGAATCTCTCAGAAGAAAAGTGTTATTCTCATAAATTTTAAATAGTCCTTTCATGACACAAAAATATACACTCTTTGCTTATTTATGGAGTAAAATATATTTCCTATATTTCATATATCTTTTCTCATTTTTAAAAGTTTGTGGGGATCAGAAAAAAATAAATAAATAAAAGTTTCTAACCAACACTTTTCTCTATACTCTACGAATGGGTCATTTTTTTTTCAATTGCAGTACCAGTAAGCACCATGGTTAGCCATTGAAAGCCCAGGCATTATAGGATGTCATTAAACCGATTTCTTGCCCCTGTGCCTCACAAAACCTTCAACACCAGAGCAGTAGGGATCCAGTAAGAAATTCCTCAACACTTAGTATTGCTAGAATTACGTTACCAATTACAATTTGTTCATCACTCCTTGAGTGTGGTCTCTTATGAGCCCTTTAAAGAATTAAACAAAAAGTGATGAAGGTTTTAATGTTTCTGGTGCAATTGCTTGCCTATGTTTCTAGATCTCTTTACACACATTCATACAGCTATACACCATTCTTGCCCAGCACTTCCCACATGCTTGATTTTAATGATGTGGTAATCTGATTAATGGCTTTCTAACCCATTAGAAAGCCCATCGACAAACTCTTTTGGTAAAGGGCTAAAATTAAATATTTTAGGCTTTGTGTACAAAAAACTCTCTGGTGTAACTACTCGAGTTGGACATTACAACAGGAAAACAGCCAAAGGCCATACGTAAAAGAAAGAGCATGGCTATGTTCCATTAAAATTTTATTTCAGTGTCAATACACCAGAATTAAATTCATATGATTGTTCATATAACACAAAATATTAGTCTTCTTATGATTTCTTTCAATCTTGTGGACTGTACAAAAACAAGTGTTGGGTAGATTTGGCTTGCAAATCACAATTTGCTGAGCCCTGCATTAGACTTTAAAACCCATGAGAACAGATTCTGTGTCATCTTTCATCTGCCAACATACGTTTAGGACTTACATAACGCTCTACACACTGCAGGGGCTCAACACATGTTTACAGGATGAATCACTGCCACATAATTTATGGTTCCATGCTTACCTTATTTATGTGTGAGTGAATCTGTTGATACCCTCTCTCTTTCTCTCTCTGTTTAAGACTCCAGTAAAGTCAAAATGTGTTAGTCTTAAAGGTGTAAGTTTTCCCAGTTAATTTCAGGATATTTAGAAAGTGACTTATTTGTCAAAGAAAAGCCCATTTACATAAGTCAAAAGATACAATGGACTGAATACTTATGTCCCCTGAAAATTCATACGTTGACATCCTAATCCCCAGGATGATGGTATTAGGAGATGGGACCTTTGAGCAGTGACTAGATCGTGAGGGTGGAGCCCTCACTAATGGGATTAGTGCCCTTACAAAGAAAACCCCAGAGAGCTGACTCATACCTTTCCCCAAGTGAGGACGCAGAGAGAAGGCACCATGTAGGAACCAGAAAATGAGCCTCACCAGGCACACGAGCTGCCAGTGCCTTGATCTTGGACTTCCCAGCCTGCATAACTGAGCAATAAATTTCTTTTCTTTATAAACTACCCACTTCATGGTATTTTTTATAGCAGCCTGAACAGACAAAGACAAATGGTAATAAGCCACACAGCACATTATTATTAATCACTGCTGCTACCTCCCCAGTGCAGCCTTTTAGTGCAATAGTCAACAACCGCTAAGGTTGAGAGGAACATACCTTTGGCCCTCTGGATCTGATCTACTTTGTTCTAATGCCAGCCATCAATTTTTCTATTAAATTCTAGTGCTGTGCCTGGGCCGAGTTCTCACTGTAGCATTGTGTCCCTCTGCAGAGGCAGGACTTGGCTGTGGTCTTCAACCTAAGTCTGGAGTGAGTGATAGGGTACAACCCTGGGCTGGGTCCAAGGCCACTGTCACCCCTGCCAGAGCAGTTTTATTTCCTTGTTTCTCCAAAATCCTTCCTTTAAATCACATAGTCATTTTCATTCTATGCAGTTGTCACCAGCCCTTGCCACAACTACTGTGGCCTCAGAATGGTGTATCAACAACAGAGAGTAACCCTGTCTTTGTGAGGCTTGCACTATGGCCTCATGCAAAGCTATAGAGTTGGTCATTGTCCTTTAGAGGAACACTCGCTGTTGCAGAAATCAAACATAAATTATATAACCAACAACATTTTGAAAAGCAATGTTATTCTTTTCCACTTTGCATCGCTTTCATGCAAAAAGAAAAACATCAAAACAAAAAGCATTACAATTGAGCAATATGGTATTTTGTAAGAGGAAAGCTGCATGTTTTCTTTCTCATGACTCTGAGAGCAGCAAAAAGATGCTTTGCCAAAAAGCATGATTGGTATAGATTTTCTAGCTTTTCAGCTACAACATATAGAAATTATTTAACTACCAACTAATTCAAAATAACCTTATAAATTATCTACATTCCTATGGGAACCATCATTTACAAGTTAAAACTAGGCATTTTCTTCTTTTGAAACTCTCTTTACAAATATCACCCTGGGCATTTTATACATGAGGCTTGGTCCTATGTTCAGAGCAGAGAAACTATACTTAGAGTTCTCAGTAGAATGCAGACAGAGAAACTTGCTAGCACATTCAGAAAGTTTGGGAGGACAAAGTGTGGAAGTTTGCGTAGCAGTCCTAGGAGAAGCCTAACGGAAGCTTATTTCTTCCCTGTGTCAAATATGTGTTCTCTATTCACCAAAGTAAATAAATAACTACATAAGTTAAAGTAGATAGATTGATGAATAAAACTTTATAGAACCAGAAAATCACCATCCACCAAGCAGAGAAGCCCCCATGACACCAGGCTATACTGGGGAAACCAAGGGAAGAATTTCAAAGACTTAATCTAAATAAAATGGGATCCTAAGAATGAGGCTGGCAAAAGACAGAGCTCAGAAACCAGCAGCCACTGTGCACCTGAAAGGATTCAACAGGTACCAAGAAGGTGTCTGCCTATCTGCCCCGACTCCTCCGATGCTCTGGTTTCAACCACCTGTAGGGCCCCAGGCCGCCCCTCCTGCTTGCCCAAGCGAGGACCACTGAGCTCCTCTCTGTAAAAGCTATGGAAGCATTTAAAAGAGGAGAGAAATGCTTGAGTGGCTGCAATGAGGCAGCACATTAGTGTTGACTCCGCGGTCTCTGGATGAGAGCCCGCCTTGTCTGTGGCCTGGACTCACCCTTTGCCCAGTCCCAACCCCTGAGGGATGACCAGTACAAATTTGTTCTTCTGGTTTGAATTTAATTATTTAACATAAACCAGTGGTCAGTACTAAACTAGCCTTCCCATTCGTATGTCTTTTATCATCCCAGAAATTCATGGATAGATGTTTGAAAATGGCATGATGATATTCCACTCAAGAAAGCCTACGTTGTATGGGCCTTTGTTGTCATTGTTAATAAAAGGGCTGCTTTTCATAAATTTAAATGAATTGACAAAAACCTAACAGGGTTTATAAAAAGTCAAATTTTACCTGCCAAACATTTCCTAACTTACACTCTAGAGTGAAATAAATATGTACAATTTCAAAGCATTTTTCAAAGCAGGAGATTTTAATGCAGTGTTATTCTTGAGGGAAAATTTTTTAGGCTATTATCTTCCAGAATTTCGAATATAACAGGAAAATGTGCAATCAGTATCTTAAACAGTTTCCACAGATAAGACTAGGTAATTATATTTTTAAAAGACATGGATAGGGACATCAGCTTGCTCTGGGCTCTCATATATAAAATATTTATTACAGTATCAGACACCTACTAAGTGCTTAATAAATATGAAATTCTTAGCTTTTCTTTTAAGGTTTTTGTTAAGCTTTTACCATTTCCAAGTCAAAAGTTAACAAAACATTATATGCCGGACAAAAGAAACCACTTCATCTACAACAATGGGCTTAAGACTCAGCAGGGGGAAACATCTCTACATGAATACATTTTTAAAAATATGGAGCCAACCCACATAATAAACAGCAGGACAGGTAAGGTATCAGACGACAGTGAGAGTCAATGGGTGGTATCAGCATCTCTTTTGAACACAGTGGGCCATAGCAGTGGTCCTGATTTCTTCCTAATTGGCACATGTGACCCTGGGCCCTCTCTATTACACTGACCAGGTCACAGCACATTGCGCAGGGACCACGGATTCAAAGAGCCCTTGGGATGTATTCAGAAGGCTGAAATGAAGCTCACATTTGTCCAACTCCAGCTTTTTGCTCAAAGTCTCTCCAGGATCAGGGAATAAGAGAAGCAAGATTATTAACCCCCAGTTTTTCAGGCAGTGGAAAAAGAATCAGCAAATTGTAGCTCCCTCCTCACCAACCCCACTTTCTGTCTCAGGTAGCAGTTCCTGCTCCTCACCTCCCAACCAACGGACTCTGGACTCGGCATTTCTTCCTCCAGAAAAGATGCTGAAAGCCAGAGGTCATGCATTCAAAATTGCCACTGAAGGCTTTCTCTTCTCTGCCATGCCATTTCCTGGCGTCTTGTCAGTTGGCGTCCAAGTTTCAGCATTCACTTTGTAAAATGAATTAATTTATATGAAATTGGCCGATAGTTGCAGGCTCAGCACTGTCAATATTAGAAAATGACAAGCCTTACTTATTCAATTTGTTTTTTAATTGTCTCGCCTTAGGGAATAAAGACTTTCATTCTCTTTGTTGTTACTATGGGTAGGGCATTTGTTCTGATCAGCATGTTAACATAAAGAGGCCATATAAGGTAGATGCAGTCTGCACTGTTCATTTCCTGGTGCTCTGTTGAAGATATTTCTTACTTCCAGATGTGTAAATAGTTTGTACCTTAATGTAATCAAAGACTGAAAAATAATGGCACTTGAAAAACATTTGGAAAAAGAGGAAAAAATGGGGGGAGGGAAAACCCCTGAGATGGTATCTTTAATGCAGTACTGAATTTCATATGACCTTCACAAACAGTGAATCTCGTGTTTTACAACATTTTACGGAAGCATTATTTTCTAATAAATCCCCTTTTATTTTGCATTCTTTTTGCTGTATAATAAGCAAAAAAGAAAAGAACAATGGCTGGAAATTGTGTCCCTGTGATTTGAAATGCTCTCACTTGCATGCTGAGAAGTGTTATAATGAATATTTTTGGCATCAGCTGCTGATAGCAGCTTGGTACTAGCAGCACTTGATTCAAAATGTCATATGATACAATAATACACAAATTGAGTGCACAGAGGGGGGAAAAAAATCATGCAACCTGTCATAGGTACAGCAATTTTTCATTAGTATTCAGGGATGGAAAAATAGAAGTAGAAACCTAAAACCTGAAATATGAAAAAATAAATAAACACTTGACATCCACAACACCAGGCAAAAATTATTAACAAATGAAGCGTAGCAATTTTTATGCAATCATAACACAAGTGGCTTCGTTAGTCAAAATCTTATGACATAAATCTATGAATGGTCTGGTACAACTAAAGTATTCAAGTCAATGAGAAAATGGATTCTGATGCCAGTGAAGTGCATTTGTAATCTAAGCAGGGAAACATGGAGATGTTCTCAACCGTATCTACAAATTCACTTTCTTCCCTGTGCCTCTTATCCACTGTTTTTGAACAGTGCAGATCTTCATCCCACCATGCACTGTGATACCTAACAGCAACTGGTGTAGATAAAAAGGATTCCTGGTTATGGTAGACTTTTACTCACCCCTTGGCAGGCAGCCTTAAATTTTCTCTTTTCCTTTGACTCGTACAGTACTGTGTGGTTTATAATACTTTTGCACAGTTACGACACACTGGCTCCTAAAACCACCTTCCTAAAGGTAAGGAAGGCAGTCCTAACTGTTTCCTCATTCTCCCTCAGGACACTGAGAACTGAAGACTGGGATCTTCCCTGGGATCAAGTGCTAGAGAGAGAAAAAAGCCCAAGTCTTAGGATTTCCTCTCCAAAGGTGTTTCCACGGCACCATATTGCTTCTCCCCAAAATACTTTGCTTCGTACAACCATATCAGTGGGAACAAATGCCTCAGCAATGGGCAGAGAACCAGGACAATGACACAGAAACACTAAAATAATGTCTGAATTGGCAGGAAGATATTTGCATCACTCAGCAGCTCTAGGTCAAGTTCTCACTGAGGCCGTGTGATATAGAGATTGAGGAAACAGATGCCTGAGTTCCATGTTCACCCAAGATGGAGTTAAAAAACAAAGTCGTTTTGGACTACAGAAGAGAAAAACCAAAAGAATGGGTCTCAGTCTTGTTTTCCTTTCACGTTGATAAAGTTTAAACTGTCAGGTCCACTGTTTCTGTTGCTTTTTGAGGGCCAGAAAACTTCATTGTTTAAGTAAGGTAAGTGAATCTCAATTCTAAAATGAAAAGCGTTTACATCCCCTTCATAAAATTTAGGTAAAAGGACGTTGGTGTGACAGCCTCATCATGTCTCCCAGCCCCACAAAGGCAACAGATGGCCTCTGAGTTTGAGAGATCTCTTTGTGTTCTATATTAAAACATTTTCCAATAGATTGACATAGTGTAGGAGTCTGGCTCTTTATTAAAAGATTGCTTCTTAGGTTTCTTGCAAATTCTTCTGTGAAGTTTAAGATTATGAGTTCTTGCAGTTTGCAGCTTAGCGCACACAACCCCTCTGTACACCACACTGGAATTGCTTTCCATTGTTGCGATGGAAGACTTCGGTCTGCCAACGAGGGCAAAGGGCTTGTGGATGCCTGATTGGCCTTGGTCTCCCACTGATGTACTGCAAGGCAATTATCAAGTACATTTTTGCTAAGTGCACTCAAGAGTAGTTAGCGAAATTTCAAATTGCCATCCAAGTGCTAACCACAGATTCAAATCAAACTGAACCAAGCAATAGCACAGTCTTGAGCTTGAAGTCCTGAATCACACACACAGCTGTAGAAGCACAATTGTACAACCACAGTGTTTCATTCTTCCCCTCCAAACCACTGCCTAAAAAGCAGTTTCATAGCCTGTCTTTCCTTCAGTTAGATACTATCACTCAAGAAACACAAAACAACACAGGAAAACTAGAATTCAGTAGCAGTGCTAAGATGCCACTAAGTGCACTCCTTTTAGCTATTCACAAAATCCCCATAAAGATGCCAAACTACTGACTTCTATCATGGAGAGAACATGGTTGAAAGAACTTACATGTCCCCATGTCAGTGTAGTTAACTATCATAGTATAAAAATCACACAAATACAGAAGAAATTCTCTCTCATTATTTTTTTTTCTTAGAAACAGGTTCTCACTTGTCACCCAGGCTAGAGTACAGTGGCATGGATCATGGCTCACTGCAGCCTCCAACTCATTGGCTCAAGTGATCCTCCTGCCTCAGCCTCCCCTGAAGTTGGGACTACAGGCATGTGCCACCACACCTGGCTAATTTTATTTTTTACTTTTTGTAAAGACAAGGCCTTGATATGTTTCCCAGGTTGGTCTTGAACTCTTGGCCTCAAACATTCCTCCCACCTCAGGCTCCCAAACTGTTGGAATTATAGACATGAGCCACTGTGCCCAGCCCTGAAATTCTCCTATCTGTGGTCTATCTACCAGAACCACGTAAGCAAAAGCAATAAAAAATTAGAGTAACTTTACTGTGGAGAAACATAACTACCATCTCAGCCAGATGATCAAAGTCAACATCAACAGTGACAAGTCATACTGATCATATTGGAAGGTACCCTTGACATGATGGGATGATAATGGCACTTTCCCTTGGGATTTTCCTTCTCCAAAACCCATAATCTGGTCTAAACAAGAAAAAAAATCTGAAAAACCCAAATTAAGAAATATTCTACAAAATACTTGACCAGTGCTCTTCAAAATGTCAAGGCTATCAAAAACAAGGAAAGTTTGTGAAATTGTCACAGTCTAGAGGAGGCTGAAAAGACAGCCAACTAAATGTAACATGGTATCTGGTACAGAATCCTGGACTAGGAAAAGGACATTAGGTAAAAACTAATGAAATCACTAATGACGTCCTAATAAATGATGGGCTTTAGTTAGCAATAATGTATCACTATGCATTCATTAGTTGTGGCAAATGCAGCATACTTATGTAAGATGCTAAGTAAGAGGAAACTGAGTGTGGGGTATAATGGGAACTCTCTGTACTATATCTGCAAATCCAAAACTCTTCTGAAACAAGAGTTTCATCAAAAATAAGTCATTCCTCCGTTTTATTGATTTCTATGTATCAGACCCAAAACAATTTTTTTATTTCTTGTGTTTTACAGAGCAATGTGATGGTGCCCATGGAAAGCTGACCACAATGCCTTCAGGGACGGTCCATCAGTGGGACTCTATTCTCACCAGCACATGCCCCAATCTTGTTTACATAAGCTGTATTTGTTATTTGAATTACTTGATTTAATCATTTTTGAGATCACAAGTATAATTGTAAAACAGAGAGTTGTTTCTATGAAAAACAGATTGGATGATTTGAAATAAACCTCTTAAGGGCAAATGGCTAGAAATATTTATTTGAATGTGTGTTTTCTTACCATAAAACTTAGGTCCCCAACCCCAGAGCTACAGACTGGGGCTGTTAGGGACGAAGCCGCCCAGCTCCGCCACCACCACCCTGCCCCACGTCCATGGGAAAATTGTCTTCCATGAAACCTAAAAAGTGGGGGTGGTGTGTGTGTGTGTGCGTGTGTGTGCGCGCGCGCGCGCACATGAGGAGATGAGCCCCCGGGACTGGTGACTGAAGCTTCGTCTGTATTTACAGCTGTCACGTCACCGCCTGAGCTTCGTTTCCCGCCCCGCCCCCGCCCTCCCCACCAATGCCTCCCCTTTCTGTGGAAAAATTGTCTTCCATGAAACCGGTCCCTGGTGCCAAAACGGTTGGGGACTGCTGCAAATCACTGGGAAGAAATGTCATGAAAATCAAAACATACTCTGCACTCAGCTTGCTTATGTCCTTTAAGTTCTGCTCCGCTTAAAGACACCAAAATTAGAAATCATAGATTCTGAGTATGATTTCTGCAAGAACTCAAATCAGTTCAACCATAATCAAAGAACAGAGGGTGGAGCTATCTCGAAGTACTGGTGAACGAATGTTTATATATTTAATGTAAAATAGAATGTTACAGCATGTGTGTATCGTTTTTAATAATTGCCCTGTTTTAATCTCTTTTTGTTAACTTATCTTTTCAATTAACCCATCACTACTGATCCCAATTGACTAACCAAGCCATTCTATTGAAGGCAATTTTTAGTTTCCTCTTACATGCACTAATATTTCACACTATGTTTTTTGCTATCTTTCTTTTATTTGGTAAGTTCAGGTTTTATTTTGCACTCTTTTATAATGAACCCATTGTGCAATTCTGTCACTTTTTTCCCCTGGTCGACTCTAGACACAAGGGTGATTGCCTAATTACAGTGTGCTCCTTGTAAGAAGCAAATTAGTTAAAGTGGCTTCTTAGATGAACACTGCAAGGAGCTTCATATGTGAAAGCTGGAGGGAAAAAATTCCCAAGAACAAAGGAGCTTAAAAACGCTTTTGGTTTTTTCTTCTTTTTTTAAATTCAAAGTGTAAGAAAACAACATCATTTCTTCAAATTCAGTGACTATTTTCTAAGAACTCTAAGTAGGAGTGAAGATGAGAACTGAATAAATATGATGTGCTTCTCTCTTGGCTTCTAGGTAGTAATTGCACCAAACAGATTACACTAGATGTGAAACTGTTTCTTACTTCATGCTGAAAGCAAATCACTAAGACATACTTTACCTTCCCCAACAGAATATATCTTTCTCAATGATGGTGACAAAGCCGTTTCTTTCTACGTCGGTAGAAAACTCATTGTAATCAAAGTTGAATAGATCCAAGCTGTTAGAATTTTCTAACAAGCAAAAGAACAGCAAGATGCTCTAAGGACACCACGAATGAAATTAAATGCTTATTTACAAATTCAATTGTTTGCTGGGGAAAACATGCTCCTTAAAAATTAGGGTGGTTTAGTCTGGAATATGCTTTGAAGGAGTAATTTTTGAAATAGAGCATTTATAAAAATATGCTTGAGAAACAAATCCAGGAGAGTCAAAATGAATGCTAACCACCCCTTAGAAATACAAAACAGCACAGAGAATCCACAGTCAATGCTTCTTAGGATCAGGCAATCTGCACGTTTAAAGGTTAGAAGAATTTCAGTATGCACGTAGGTCTGGCTGGACTTTTTACATTTCCATTACGAGCTTGCTTTAGTCAGAAATATTGGCTGACAAGTAGGCAAGAGATCAAGAGGAAAATCAAACAGGAATAGGACTACTGGAGCAAGCTGGAATCCTACCTGCATCTCTCTCAGTGCAGGTGAGAGGACTGGCTGGGAGGCAGAAGGTGGAGGGAGAGAGGAAGATGGCGGCAGAGTGAAGGGGGAGGCCCCAGGAAGCAAAGTCTTAGGACCACAAAGACATCTTGTTTTGTTCCCATTCTCTGTTTCCTCCAAGCATTAACCTTGAGACTAAAAGCACAACATGAGAAAAGATGCAAACATGAGTAGGGCAACACAGAAGAAATCCCTAGGCCCTAGGAAGATCAGATTTTGAGAATACATCAACGTGGGTAACACAAAATATGAGTATTCCCCAGTAATATTTTAGGAACATCAGAGATAAAAGCAAATAAGTAAACTAAGCAGAAAATTGAACTGAACCTTTAAAAGTTTGCTAATCTTATCCCTTAATAAACTTCTGTTTATATATGCATTTCATCTTTCATGTGTTTGAAATTAAATTTTATTTAACTGGTATTTTTAAAGCTACCTGTTCTACCGCTGAAATCACAGTTTTAGAGTATACTTCTATTTTCTTCTACATTTTCATGCAATTTCAAATCTGCTATGTGATGACAATGTAAACCTCATATTCGAAAATTAGAATCACCTACATACATAAAACATACCAGCATTGATTGTTTTATAAATGAGCAATAAGGAGCATCCTTCTCTTTAGAATCTGGCTCCTAATTCCTCTCTCCCCACAACCTTCTTGTCACCTCCTCAAATCTTCCCTTCTCTCCACCCAAAAACATAGCATCATCATATATATTTTCTGCCTTCTACTCATGCTGAATGTTATCTATGCCTTGATAATCTCACCTAATCCCTGCTAGACATTTTCAAACAAATTTCTGTATGTGCTCTTCAGCAAATTATTCAACATCTAAAACGCATCTTTCTCCAAATTTCACAGTCCTCTTATATTCCCTAAATCAGTTCATGTCAACATCATCCTCTCTGTCACTCAGGATCAAAACTTCTGTATAATCTTCTATAACTCTCTCTACCTAACCCCTCACCTATAATCAGCTACCAAAGTGAGCCCAATCTATCTCCATAGGACTCTAATTTACAGCCCACTGGGTTTTGTTTTTTTCTCTCTTTTTTTTAAATTTCAGAGTATTTTGGGAGTACAAGCATTTTGATTACATATAACGCCTTTGCCTTGCCCAAGCCAGGGCTACAAGCATGCCCCTCCCCCATGCAGTGCGTTTGGCATCCATTAGCTGTGAGTTTGCCCACCATGACAGCAAGAATCTTAAATTTGTTTGTTTGTTTTAAACACTGCAGCCCAGCACCTACAGTACCTGGCACAAGAAGATATATAATACATATTTATTGACTGCAGTTTTATATTACTGTACCGCAAGACAATGATTTTAGTTATTAGTCTTTTATGTTCAACATAATCACACACAAGAGGATTTTTAGAGATCTTTTGCCAATCACAGAACTCTGATCAAACTTTTTTTATATTCTATGTTCTCCTCCCAGCCTCACCAACTCCTTACCAACACGTGTGTGCAAACACACACCCCCAACTTTAACAAAATTTCAAATTGATAATCACTATAAAGAAATTATTTTTAATGGAAAAAGGCTATTGCATTTTTCTTTTCATCTTCTAGGCTTTCCTCAAAATAAAGTGGAAAACTGGCAAGCACTAGGCCAATTTGATAAAATGTAAACAGTCAAATCAAATAGATCAGGCCAAATTCTCTATTGAAATATTTAGTTTCATCCATCCATTTAATTGAAAACATTGACCATACTGTTAAAAATTTAATTTACCTCAGCCTTGCTGATACATCTATAATCAAAAGTAGCATTTTGGAACAGAATAGCTCCTTATCCATATTTATATGGAGCTGACTTTTCAAAGAGAGTTTTCAGTAAAATTTCACATAATGTTACTCATATATAATGACTAAGAAAAATATGAAAAGACAATTCAGTTGACAGTTATGGATTTCCTGTTTTGGAGGGAAAAAACCCTGTTGCAGAGGATGTTGGAAACATCAAAGAATAAGATATGGGCTCTTTAGCAATTGGGGGAGGTACAAATAAGTAAAAATTAATGAATGAGGCAGATTATAATCAATGGCAAAGTGGAAACGCAGAAGGCTTTATTTCTGAGCTTCCCCCACCTCCCTCCTGCCCTCTCGTCTTGTGTGAGGCACCCCCTTGCACTGACTGGTCAAACCCACCCCACACCTCCGTGTGTGCAGATGAATAAATAGAGAAAAACACGCAGCTTCGCTGGCACGCTTTCCTTCAAATCTGTAACTACTAACCTCAAGCGGGCCTTTAGTGCTGGAAGAAAATCTTACAATATTCCCTGGAGATTATTTTATACCTCCTTTCTTCTCAAACTCCAGTACTTGCACGCACACACACACAC
>CAUYSK010006959.1:0-16958 GCA_963575035.1 Avahi laniger | reverse complement strand
TGATTCTGTGATATTCAGCCAGTCTGTTCCGTTTCTCTGCAAGGAACGTGGAGGCAACCATACTCCTCCAGTCCAGGTCGAGTCATTGGTAGATGGAGGGACCTCCGAATCCCACCATGTTAGGGGCTTAAACACAGGCAGGTTTAAGACACGATCCCAGTAAACTGTGGCTGCACTGCCTGGGAGAAATAAAAGGAGAAAAAGGCTGCAAAGCAGCCCTCAGGGTACCTGACTACTATTATGGGCAACAATAGCCAAATACACCAGAAAAGTGTTCCCTGGGCTAGGAGGAGCCCCCAGTTGTGTCATCACAGCTGAGGCCTGTCTCTCTAGCTGTGTCAATTGACCCCATGTGATCCCAGGCGCTGTCACGGTGTTACGTGTCTGTCGTGGTGGGACCCCCGTCGGAGGCGGCTGGAGGAAAAGATATTTGATTTATGGAATTGGGTTGATTCTTTCAGCTCATGATATAGGCAAACTCGTCTGGAAGGGAACAACTCGGGACCCGTAGAAGTTTGAACACAAACATATTCTTCTTCCCCATGTTACCTCAATTACAATCAAAGGCCAATCTCTTGAAATTAACAATGGCTGAGGAGGGCCAGACTGTAGAGGTCTCATTGGGACTATGATAGCATTAAGAGCTCTTAGGTCCTGTAGTAAATGCCACTTAATTGTTCTTTTTAGGTATGACGAATACAGGAGTTTTCCATGGTCTCAGGTTCTATGTGTCCCTCTTTAAGTTGGTACTAGACAAGAGATTTTATATGTTTTAATTTATCCTGCTTAATGGGCCACTGCTCTAGCCAGATGGGCAAATTAGTAGTCCACTGTAAAGGTGTGGTTCGTACTGGATTTACCTGAGTAGTGGCCCCTAACGAAAAGGCTGGATAGTTAGAAGATTCTGTTGTTCTAGCAAATCTCATCCCCGTGAAGACTGGCCCTCTCATAGGCAATGTTGAAAAGTGGGTGGTTTACCAGGGAAGGAATAGAGATCCCCTTTGAGAGGGGGAGGAGAAGAAGTAGCTGCTCCTGGTGAGCCCCAGAAGACGATGGTGGAGAGAATGGCTCAGGATTCGGGAGTTTTATGGCAGGGAACACTTGCTCCTTCTTGGCAGGGGACAACGGCTCCTCCAGCAAAGGAGGAGGAGCGGGTTCCAACAGATTAGAACCCGTAGGAACACGTAAGGGAGTCAGCGCTGCTAGCACCAGGCTCTATGTGGTTATTACAGCAAAGGGCACAGGAACCCCCCTACTGAAAATTCTTCTTAAAAACCTTCCCTACTTGTTCCCAGAGCTCTAAATCTAACGTGCCCTCATCTGGGAACCAGAGGCAATGCTGTCTTACTGCGCACAAGAGTTGTAAAGCTTTTGGTTCGACAGAACACTGAGCAGACTTTAAGAGTTGTTGCAAAGTGCGCAGATAAATCTGCTGATCTTTTGTCAGGTGCTGCCCCACATTAGAAATCTTATTCTGAAACTACACACGTCAGTCCCTTTCCCAAAGCAGGAGGCGGGACTGTCCCTTACCTGGATGATTCCCCTTGCAGTCCAGATGACAAAAACGTTTGCTGGACGCTCTGATTCCTGAATCACGTTGGGGTCACTACTCGTAGTGGCCGCTTTTCGCTCCAGAGCTCAGGAATAATTACTTGAAACACATAGTGTTTAGAGAGAAGAGGAGAAGGCAAAGTCTGGAAGAGAAAATGGCCTCCTCAGCTAATTTCCTCCCCTTACTTATTTCTAAGGACACATGCAAAGGGTCAGGGCCATGTGCTAATTTCTTTAACAACTTCCATACAGGTCAGCTGTTTTCAGCTGACCTTTGCACACAGCAAACAAGCAGCTTCGGGCAGGCGTTTTCACCTGACCCTTCATTCACCAGTTCACATTCTTTCCATCCATCCGTCCATCCTTCCTTCTAGGCCCAGCTCCCACATGTCTATGTCCTCACTAGACAGGCAACAACTAGATTCAGGGAGAGCATCCTATCTTGGAATCCTCGGTGACTATTGTAGTGCCTGGCTCGTAGTAGGAACACATGGTTGCCTGTTCATTGAATGAATGAATGAGTGAATGAATGCCAGAATCTGTCTGACTCATCTTTGCATCCTATGCAGTGTTTAAATAGTCTAAGTACACAATAAATTTGTGTCACATAAATCTTTTTTCCAGAGTGCATAGGGTGATTCAGTTTTCTAAATTAAGCTATCTCATGACCAGGCCCTTCCGAATCTTCAGTAGACATCTACATTTTTGTGAGATTGCCCGTGCTTCTGAATTCTTTCTTTTCTTCCAGAAAGCTTGGAGGGAAACGTGATATCAAAGAGAAGAAGGTAGCTGCCCTCATCCCTCTACCTCTCCACTGGCTCTGGGGGCTCCAGCGGTGGGTTTGCAACCAGCAGCTTCTCTGAGCCTGTCCCAAAGGATGGGAAGCTGAGGGCAGGAGAGGTATCACCCAGGGGCCTTGAAGGAGGCCGTCTGTCATTGGGGCAGAGGCAGCCATGGGAGAAACAGTATTAACCCAGCCTGCGTTGTGAAGAACAACCAGCTCCCATTTCAACAAGCTCCTCTGAGAAATTAAAATTCTTCACACGCATAACTGGAAAGTGTACCAGCCGCCCCCTAATCCCTCAACGGATGCCGCACTGCTCATTATGCTGCCAAGTGGCAAAGCAAGATCTTCATATTACAGCACTGTCACCCAAAATAAAGAAATGCCCTTTCCCTATAACCTGTTGGCAATTAAATCACCAAAATAAACAAGCAGGGATATTTTCCCAGTAACGACAAACAACATCATAACATCAAAGACTCAGTGTTTCTGCATCTGGATAGAAATGAGGTGCATAATTACAGTCTCTTGGCACACTTCTCCGCCTCTGTGCTGGTATCTAGTACACTGAAGCGTAAATGTCGTTGTTTAGGCCTCTGTCCAGCTCCTGGATTGAGAACAGCTCAGGGAAAGGACCTGGGCTTTCTTTTTCACATCCCTGGAGCCCAGGACAGCACCTGGCACCTGGTGACCACATTGCCCACGTCTGCTCAGTGGATGGCTGGTGATGCGAGGGAGGGGGTGCGAACGTGGACCTGCCTAGTAAATTCTAGAAGAACTGGGCTTCAATTTCCTCGTCAGAACGAACAGTAAACCGGTTTCCAGTTCTAGCAATCTTTTGTCTTCTGATTCAAGGAGGTACACAAGTGGAAAATACAGGTTTTAGAAGAGTTCAGAAAAATGTGTAGATGAGCCATCGATGTATGGTAACTGCTATGTTATTTCACAAAACCTTTGCTGGGGCTGGATGGAAAAGCGGACAGGCCCTAAGGGCAACTTTCATGTTCAAGGTACACGTAGGACTAAGATGAGAGGATTCATAGGGACTCAGTGGCGTGATCCACAAAGCTAAGTTATGCTCGAGTGGCCTGTCTCCTGGGGTTTTAACCGCCTGTCCAAGTGAACCCTTTCATCTTGCAAACAGCATTCAGGTCAGTGAGTGTCCCCAGGAATGCTTTATTGGGGACACTGGCAGTAATCATCCCAAGGGGCGGGGGAGATGAAAGCTGGTCTGGGGAAGGATGCTGTCATGGAGACTTGGACAGCAGGGTTGTGTATTAGAGGTGGCTCTAAAATGGGGATGTGGAAATTTTGCCTCCTGTGTGTGCCCCTTAGAGATCTACAGAAAGAACAGGTCTCCAATCTCAAACGCAGAACTAATCCAAGAAGAAATCACAATCAACCATTAAATGAGCCAACCTAGTATAGAGGACGTAGACTGCCCTTCACTTCGCTCCCTGTTTCATTCTATCTGAGCAAAATCGCAGGGCGAGTGGGAACGAAGAGGGGGAGTGTGTAAGGCCCAGTCCTCACGCTGTCCCCGGGTCTGGGAACAGTTCCGAGCCGGGATCATTCAGTGCTGCATCTGCAGATTCAGTCACTGAGCCGCTGCCCCACGTCTGGACAGTTTGGCCACCCCCTTCCTCGCCCCAAAACTACCACTTAGCTGTTCCTTCTCTTTCTTTTCAGTTCACGATGACAGTGTTTTGCAATAGTTGGCTTTCTCTGCATTATGAACATTCACAAGGAGAGATTGTTCTGTGACTCATCCCTCTCTTATTTATAGGTTTCCCCTCAAAGTCCAGTAACAGAGCAGGTGGGGAGCCGAGGATATCAATCACATACTGGCATGATCAACCCGGCTCCACACAGACTCAACCGCGAAGCATGAGATTTCGTGGAAGAGCCAACCAGGCCAAGGCAGGCTACAGGTATAGGACAGAACTTCAGATGTAAGAGACCCATGTTGAACTGTGGCTGAATGACCAGATGGTTCCAGAACCACCCAGTCTCAGTTTGCCATCCGGGGAAAGGGCCCCAAACCTGTGATCTTTGCCCTGTGTTGTAGGGATCAAATGGAACAGGGTGCATGGGAGTGGTTTGCACAACAGCAGAGCCCCCTATCAATGCCTGTTCAATGAGAGCTTTCTCCACACATACACACACACTCAAAGGGATGTCGGTGTATTAGTTATTTCAGGGGCTCTGTCCTCTTGATAGTAGATGAAGCCAGGAGGGAAGAAATGGGAGGTGGGAGGGATGCAGGGCAGGAAAGAATTCACTTCCTCTTCTTCTTTGAACAGAAGCTTCTATGAAGCTTGAAGCCATGACCTGGAGGCTTTTTCAGTGTATCACAGATGTGTGGGCTGCGCTCAAGTGGTGCTTTCCAACGAGGGACTTGGAATTATTTTGCAAAGTTTCGTTCATTTGCCTCCCTAATAAATGACATTGGAACCATTATAATGGTCCCCAAACAGAACATGAGCCAGTGAGTGCCCATCTCTGGAAATAACGCCAGACATATTTAATTTAAAAGTGTCCCGAGGGCCTAGGACAGTGCCAGGCACATGGCAGCCACTCCATACACATTTATTTGATAAGTGAATAGTGGAATGATTGAATAAACTTTTTTCTGATGGTTGATCCAACCCCGTCAATGTGACTAAACATGCACTAGTTCATTTACCCGAGTCTCAGGAGACAAGCTTTAGCCCAACACAAGCAGAATCTAGTCCTTGCTTTAGACACAGATTCCGAGAGAATGTGTTCCAAAGCAGACCATCCAGCTGGGCCAACTGTCCCAGAAACTGCATGAGTTTAAAACGTCCAGATTTGCTATGGCAGCTCACACAGAGTTCATAAATAATTTTCTCACGGTAATACATTCAAACATAAGGAAGAAGAACGTAGCACACAAATTCAGTAATCAGCCTGGTAATTGATTGAGATCAGTAGAAAGCAAACATGTTTTAGAATTTTTGAAAGGTCAGTGAAGCCCGATACAAGTTTATCAGAAAGTTGGGTTTTGTATGATGGAGAGGAAGACCCACATACCTTAATTTTGCACCTATGAGCCTGTGGTTTGCATAATCTAGATTTAACCCAGTTTTAGTTTTCTGCATCTAACACCTTCCTAAGTGTTCATTTCAACTCCATAAGCATGTGTCGAATGATTACCAGGTGCCTAGCCTTATGCTGGGTGCTCCGGGGGACTCTGCAAACTTTTTATTGACTTGAGAAAACAAGAAAATTCATCACCAGCCAAAGTGGTTAACAATAGCATGTGTGAGTCAGGGTTCAGATAGACTTGTTGGTCACGAGCACAAGACGACCAGACTTTATTCAGTGAGGACACACAGTTGGGGGCACTGTTACCAGACGAACCTTCTTGTCCATGCAAGCGGATGCCAAGACATTTAGGGAACGGAAGGATTGCCTAGCAGTAGCTATTTAGTGTGATAATGGCGTTTGATAGTTTGGACACAAACACCATTGTCACACTCCACAGCTCTGCTAAGGAAACTCTGTAGCCATGAAGGTGTTAATGTCACCTCCAGGTTCCACCATTGTTACTGACCACCAATGGGGAACCTGGCCAGCTCCATGTCTGTGACCTGAGCAGAGAAAAGTGGCATCACGGTGGGAGTGGCCAGCATCTTGAGTGATGGGGAGAGATAAAGACTCGCAGATGGAAGGCTTCTGTGTTCTGGAAGGGCAGCGTCAGACAGGGGCCCACTGCCTGTGTCCTGCCACCTCCTGACAAAGGCCTCCTGCCAACAGGAACATGGACTTCCTATGAAAATGGATGGGAAATCTGTTCGCATCAGTTTTCTAAAAGGGCTGAGAGAGAAAAAAAATCCCCAGAGGGGAATAGATCCTAGAGAACAAATACTTAGTGGGAGACCACATTGCAAACGGGGATGATCGACTGAACTAATGGAGCCTTTGCAACGCTCAAAGTCACCATGCTCCCCAATCTGTCATCACTAATGTGAGAAATTCTGCAGTCTCAGAAAATTAAAATTATTTTATATGGGGATACAGCCTTTAGATGTGTTGTGATCTACCCTCGGTGACATCTATTGGACATGGAGGCGTCCAACCTTGCTCACATTTTAAATCCCACTCACCATAATCATTTTCCACCATAGCAGTGGGTGGGAGATGAGGGGAGGGAAGGAAGGGAGGGGAATGGAGAAAGAGGAAGTGAATAGATTTTTAGTTAATAACACTCATTTTCTGGTAAAAAGGGAGCCCCATGAATAAATCCCTCCTGGAACATGACAGACTATCTTTTTGTCCTTCTTTTCCTACTGTTCCTTCTAACAAGGCAGCCAGGCTCTTATGGCTTTATCTTTGCAGAAATCCCTACCTCCTGGTCATCAGGGACATTGCTGACCATCGCAAGAGGCTCTAGAAATCTCTTGGCCCAGGTGGGACAGATCCCTGAGAGGTGAACAGTTTACTTGTTAAAGGGCCCCAGAGGACGTGCTTGGGCGTATCCGTACTGGGCAAGGACTTGGGCTCATTTCACTTCTCAGGGCCCCACAGCAGTGTCCGAACACCCTCCACTTCTCCATGAGGGCTCTGTTTGCTTTGGGCTTTGAATAATCTGCAAAAGACATAGGGAAGGAGAAAAGAGAGGAAGAAGTTAATGCATTGCGGGTAAATATTACCAAATTCCTCCCCACAAATAAAGTTCTATTTCTATGGCCTAGAAATATATCTCAAGGAAAATGTCAAAAATTTGTAGAAAGATTTATCTACAATGTTGTTCATGGTGGCATTCTTGGTGGTAAAAATTGGAAACAACCTAAATGTCCAATTATAGGGGAAGATTAATACATTTATGATACACCATAGTCATTTAAATCCATTCTGTAGAAAAGTGGTTGTAGATTTGGAAAGAAATTCAAGATATGTTATTGAATGAAAAAGTAATTTACAAAACAATATGCACTGTATGAACCCTTTTCTGTGAAAAATGCGTGTTTGCCTGGGGCAAAAACATCAAATGTTAACCATGGTTGTCTTTGAGTAGAGGAATTATGGTTTCATTTTTTCTCCTTTTGTGTCTCTGCATTTATTCATTTCTGTGATTCATGTAGTACTTTTGTAGTGAGAAAAACAATGAGAAGTTTAAAATTTTTAAGCAGGTTTTTTTTTTTCTGGATTCCCTAATAAAAATTCCTTCTTGCAAAACACTCTTCTGAAATTGGGAGAATGTAACCTGCCCTGCTCATTGTTTGCTACAAGCGTGAGAAGTTAGTGCTGTGCTGAGAGACAGGCTTCAGGATAATTTCTTAGCAAATGATGAATGAAATGCATTGCTAAACCAGCCATCATCATTTATTACTTCTTTGATTGTTTCTGCAGGACTGGTTGAACTCTGAACTCACAAAGCAGTTTAAACGAGCAAGCAGAATGTTGGTGTTTTTTTCCCCAAATGTCATCAATAATATATCATGAGTAAAAACAATTGGACGTGGTTAAAGCCAGGATCTACTCTTAGATATTTTAAAAATTCACATAGTCATTTCTTATTCTGCAGATTTAAAGTCTTATGTTCTAGTATTTTCAAATTTAATAACGGAATTTAAATAGTACCAGTTAATAACAAAGTTTACACACTGGTTGTAAAATAACACCTGCTATTTCCTGGGGAAAAAAATAATGTTTAAGGCAAAGATGTTGGACATTAGTCACGGTGACTTGTCCAAATGCCAGCACAATTTTCTACAGCTTAGAAACAGCCTTGAGGGATCCTGTTTAACTTCTCTAGGCCTCTGATCCCACCCAACAAATCTCCCACCACCTCTCTTCATCCTTTACTTCCGGAGACCTCCCTGTGACAGGTTGAGCCCTGGGCATCTCTAGATGGTTGTCTATTAAAACTAAATTTCTCCTGTAGTCTCAGTTACTAGGGAGGGCGAGGAAGGAGGATCCCTTGAGTCCAGGAGTTTGAGGCCAACCTGGGAAACATAGCAAAACCTTTGCTTCTAAAAATACAAAACAAAACAAAAACTAAATTTCTGTGTAGTGTCTTCCTGGCCTCACCTTCCCAACTGTGACAGAATCTCTAAGCATTTCTAGCTGCTGCCATCAATCCAGAACGCAGTTTTCCCACTGAACCCAAGAGCATGGAAAACAAGCTGGACTTGGTCTGATTCTCTTTTAATGCCATACATTTCTTTTCACGAGTAGGAAAGAAAGTGTATTAAGGAGGAAGGCTTTACAAAGCCTACCTTCCAGCAAGTTCATCACCCTGTAAGTATTCTGTAAGTCCCTTCCATAACTTCCAGCAAGATGTCTTAGATTCGAAAGTACCAGGAATATCACAGCACTCCCTAATCTTTCTCAGGTCAGCTCTGGGCATGAGCAGCTTGTCTTTGCTTTAATATTTTGTTCCCAGGGGCTAAGAACATTCTAGTGCCAACTCCACAGGGCTGAGAAAAGAGTACTTTTGAGACTGCAAAATGTGTCAACTTGCTGCAAACCTAACTCATCTGTACCAGAAAAAAAAAAAAAAAGATTTCTTAAAAAGCAAAAGATAAATGGAGATGCTTTTTTTTTTTTTAATTTCAAATCCACATTTACTGCATTTCAAATAGAGGTGTTAAATGCATCGATTTGATTCTTTTAGGCTGTTATAGTCCAGAAGACAAGGGAAGTCAGTATTATACTTCTGAGCCTTGTCATTTTTAAAACACATGGAAATTTTAAAATAGAACGTTTTTGTCAACAGGGAGCACAGCAGCATTTCTTTTCTCATTGAAATCCATCTAGAAGGGAAAATCTGGAAAGCTCCTTATCTGTGCATTTATCATCAGTGTTTATCACCAACCAGCGTGAAAAGGAAATCGTTGGGCAAATTCTCAGCCAAGTTGGAGCCTCAGTGGCCTTTTTAAAAAGAGATCGCTGAGCTTGGGGATTCCTAAGGACCCGTTTCCTTTCCGTGCAGGTGCCCAGCTATTTTTAGTGCTGTCGAGGGAACAGTCTGAGTTGCACAGAGACATGCGAAAGGACTAGCTGTAACACCAGCAGTTTAGAAGGATAAGAACAAAACGTCGTGCATTTTGCCTGTGTCTTTGCCCTGCAGGGGAGGGATTCCTGGTCAAACAAACCTAATTTTAGCTACTATGCTGGCAGAATTTTGTCTGAAGGCCTTGGTGTTATTGTTAAATCAGACCACAGTAAAGTAGAAAATGGCTGAATACACAGCCACTCCAAGGGCAGAAATGAAAGTCCACGCTGCCTCTGAGCCCTCAGCGCCTCCCTGGCCTCTTCCTTTCCCTCCACAAGGATGAGAAGAACCTTCGAGAAAGTCTCCCCGTTTTCCTCAAGCTTCCTGAAGAAACAGAGTAATCATGGAAGACAAATTCAAACACAGTGTGTTCAATGCTTCCTGTTGCTCAGGCGCCGTGTGGAGTCTCTTTCCGCACCTGAGTGAGCAGCACACCCCATTTCTCGTCAGTGGCCACCCCAAAGAACAGCCCGATCCACTCAGGGGAGTCACCAGCACCCCGGGAGAGACGCACTTACCCCCAGGCGGCTCTGGTCCTCTCGCGGCCCTGGGCCCGTCCGCGGCTGGCCGGATGGCTTCTTCCGCTCCCCTATTTCCGTGGCCGGGCTGGGGCAGCCTCGGCCCAGAGCCCTGAGCTTCTGGGGCTTTTAGGCCTTTCCCCCCTCCCTTTATGGAATCCAGGATTTAAAAGTAAACAAGTCTTTCTCTTTCTGATAAGTCACATTAAATTATCGATTTGGTGGGGAGGGAGGGCATGACCTGAGGCCAGTAAGTCAGCGTCACCTTTGGTCGAACACACTGGAGCATTCCCTCTGCGGTGTGGGGGTGCGCGGCCCGCAGGCAGCCACCGAGGCCCCTGTGGACGCGTGTTCTCCCTCAGAAACCGACGTTTAAACTTGTTTAACTCTTTCCTCGTGGAAGACCACAGTTGACTACATTGTCACCTCAGAGTGCTAGAGCCAGAAGAGTCATCTGGTCATATGAACCCATGACATTAAATACATCCTTGGGGCATCTTACTCTGAGCTCTTGACCAATGTTTGGAAGCCAATCTCATTCTCCTCTCGAACTGGTCATTTCTGACGTAATCGATTCATCTGTTCACTCCAACAATTACTTATTAAGCACCTGTTTATCTGCAGAGCTGTGGTAGTGGGATGAGGAGCAAAGAAAACAGAGCCCCAATCTGGCAGTGAGGACGGAGCCGCCATTAGAGGCTGCCCCTGGTCCTGAACGGATTCTGTTGTCGGCTATTATTTTTAATGTCTCTGATCATTTCTTTTCCCCCTCAGGTGCTGTTGCCATTTTGCTTTCTTAAGCTTTAACAGGAAACTATTCGTTACCCTCTAGGAACAATCTGAAATGAGGTCTGGTCTTTCCAGTCAGAGCTGATGACCCGAGGAGATGGGCAGCCTTCACTTAATTGGCAGGTCTTGTCCCACCCCACACTTTCTCTTGGTTGTCATCAGTCTTTTCAGGTGAAAATGAAAAGCAAAATATACTGTGGCTTTTTCTTTTTCTTGCCTATGAACTGATCTCAACAAGTGAGCCCAAAGAGTTGCCATGCTGTTTGGTCCTGCTCCTGATCCCTGAGATCCTGAGGGAGAGTGAGTTCTCCCCTGGTTTCCTCTGACTGACTGAGGAAATCCTGCACCCGGGCTCCTGGAAAGGTCCAGGGTGTTCCATGAGGGCTGAGGGATTGGCCAACACACTCATATGGTAAAAGCCTGAGATGGAAAAACATCCTAAGAACCTTCTGGAAATCGCCAAACCCCTGTACTCTCCAACTTTAGTCAATGGATATGGCATCAAAGTGATTTTTTTTTTAAGGTGATATTACAGGTGCTGCATTGTTGGCACTGCCTGGGGTAACTTGCTTTGTACTTTTTAAGTTTCTTCTCTTGGTTACAGCAATCCTATTTCTTTTCAGAATCATTGTTGGTTTTTCTCTTTTAAAGTGAAACAGATTCCTCAGGGTTCCCCACGTAAACATTCTTTCAAAGGCAGAACAAAATCTCTCCCGCTCCCCTGGCTCGGCCCCCATCATCCAAGTCACTTCCATCAGCTTCTCTTGGTCTGTGAAAGTTGGTGACAGTTTTCCCTCCATTTAAAAAATGATGAAGACAAATGTTCAACTTCCAGACGATTTTTCTGTAAATTCCCAGCCATGGTATTTGCAAGGATTCTGAATTTCAGAGACGGAATGAATCTTTCAAACTTCTTCTGGCAAATCACAGAACTCTACTTCAGCTGCCTTTAAAACTGATTTTTTATTTTTTAAGAAATAAAGAAGGGGGTGTGCCTTGTTTTAAAGAGAAGACAGATTTGAATCCTGCAAGCTTGAAGTTCAGCATGGAATGTCTAATTCCCTAATGTTTACATTCAGATACAGGCTGCAAAATTGGGCTTCTCCAACAGTGAAAAACAAAATCAGGTAACTTTCCACTGGCTGCAGCTGGAAGCAGGCTCCACCTGCTGTGGGTGATTAGTTCCAGGGTTTTCTCATCTTCCTGCCCTGAGCTGCAGCCTTTTTGAAATGAAAAAAAAAAAAAAAAAAAAAAAAAGTGATCAGTTCCCCTGAAGAATGACTTTCGTCATGAGGGATGCTGAAATTTGGACTTGGAACCCTGGGTCTCATTCAAGATTCTTTGCTATTTGGATTTTTGCCTTTGGATAAGATACTTCATATTTCTGAGACTTTAGTTTCTTCCCTGTGTAGCAAAGCTGAGAATACTTACTTGTCATTTGCTCTGAAACCTCCGGTGAAATACAAGATGACTTAGGCTTTAATAATGAATAGAGAAAAACAAAGTTGGATGTAGAGAAATTATTATACGAAAAGCATGGGCTAGACTGTTCCAAGTGAACACAAGAATGTGCAAGGAGAGTGCGGGCCTCTGCTGGAGTATGGGTGGGGACCCTGGGAACAGAACTGTGTAGCCACAAAACTCTAGGCCTCCTTTCCGAAGAAAGAGAAGGGAGAGGAACCCTGTGAATACGCAAGGAGAACCGACAGCCAGGCCAAATGTTGAGTCCCAGATCACAGATCTTCAGGAGAGAGGGGCCAATCCCCGTTGTTTCTCTAACGCTTTGTGGCTTTAAAAGAAATTCGAGTGCATATGTTTTGATCAATTAGTACCAATTTAATGCTGAGTGCAAATCTTGGGCACATGTTTCTCTTATGCATTGGAGCTTGTGCGCCCATCTCTCTGAGTGTGCTTCTCATAGTCCTCACTTTGATGGAGGATTCCCTAAGGAAACCCTCCCCCATCTTTTGGTGCAGGTTGCTTTCTTCCCCTGGTGTCCTTGTCCCCTGCTCCCCCTTAGCTTTTCCCCCATTATCTTGCACAGGGAGACATTTATAGCATCCCCCTCCAACCTGGGTCTCTGCACCCCAGGTCTGTCCACTAGCACCTTCCACCAAAGCTTTTTCTACTCTCATCATTTCCTCTTCAGTGTCCCCTACCTGGCACACTTAGCTATCGACAGAATCAACCCAAGATTTACCCTGAATTAAAACAGTGTCCAGTATGAAGAATTTTTTAAACATCAAGTTAATGTATTTGCTTTCTGTCCTGGAAGCAGCTGCTTCCTGTTTCATTTGGTTTTGGAGTTGGGCAGACCATGGAATCAGAATGTGGTTTGTCCTCTCTTGCCCAGCCACAGATTCCTTTGGAATTTACCAAGCCAGATGCCAAACTAGTGCTTTGATCAGTGGTCTTATTGCCATACCTGACTCCTGAGAGAATGGCATGCTGTCCCCTTTGTCCCTCTTCCACTCTTGCCCCACCTGGATTTCTGTATCACCCCTTAAGGTCCAAATGTCAGGCCAGAGGATTAGTGTGGTTAAGACACAATTCCAGTCCAGCCATGTTTACCCTGACAAGACACAGACACTGCTGAGTGCTCACAACAGACAAGGCCATCAGAAAAGTCCCAGCCACTCTTAGGAACGCTTCAGCGGAAGGCGCTTTGCACACAGAAGGCCAAAGACAATTGAGGAAGTCATTTTCTCCAAAAGCTTGAGGGAAAGCATCCAAATAGATTCTTGTGTTTTAAGAGCAGGATTTTAATTAGACCTGGATATCTGAATTTAAGGGATGTCATCTTCAATCTAGGTTGTGTAAAGGACGTTAAAAAATAACCAATGACCCAGGCAAGCGCTTGGAACCAGGAAAAAATATCAATTGAATTAACCTCAAGTATATTGGTTATTTTGGCTGAATTTGAGAGTATGGGGAAATTCTGGCTTGGACAGCCAAAAGGAAGATCAACTGTCAGCATTTTGTTAAAGCTGTGATGTCTCACAGGGCCTGGGGGGGTGTAAACACTAGGCTGAATCTTTGGACAGCCTGGGGCCATTGCCTAGCACTTTAAAATGGATAAAAATGCATATAATTTTGGGTCAGGGAATGCATTATTTAGCAGGACACAAAGCCTAAAGTGAAGAATTTCTGAATATTAGCTGATTAAAATAAGATCAAAAGAGAAAAACAAACACACGCACAAACAAAAAAAAACCAGGGAAAAATACTAGCAATACGGAACACGTCGCACTGAATAATTCAAGATGAAAATGAGGAAAGGATATGAACATGGAGTTTACAGAAAAATAAACACATGAAAACATGGATAACTTCACTTACAATTATAGAAACGTAGGTGAGATATCAATTCTCAGCGAGCAGATAAGTGAAAATTTAAAGCTTGTCAATATCCAGTACTGGCCACGCCGGGGGCCGTCTGCCGCTCTCAAACACTGTTGTCGGAAACGGTAATGGTCTACTTTTTAAAGGACAATTTGACAATATTTAGCAGAATTGGAAATGTATATCCCTCTTGACCCAGTAATTCCATTACTGATAATTTATAGATATATTCACAAAAGTACACTAAGACTCATACATAAGAATATTCGTTATAGCATTGTTTGTAAGAAGAAAAAACTAAAACTAAATGTCTATATGGAGGACTGGTTCAGTAAGTATAATAATATAGCTATACAATGAAATATTGTGCAGACATTTAAATAGAAAAAGAAAAATACCAGGAATTGGGGTTAAGAATAATGATTAACCCCATGGCTTCCAAGTCTAAAATATATTAGAATACATTTGGTATAAATAAAAAGGACATGAATGCACACTTCTGTGCATGTATTTATTTGGTGGTAATAGCATATTTTTTCTTTTTTTCCTTGAAGGATACACAGGGCACGATTGATGGTAGTTCCTTTGGGGAGTGGGCTAGTGATTGGGAGGCAGGGGTGGGAGGCTTGAGTCTGGGATTTTACCTTGCTCTTCTTTAACTGCTTGGAAGTATGGTCAGAAACGGAGCTCTGCGCCTCTGATCCCAGCAACAGAGGCAGGAAGATTTTGCCTCTCATCCCAAAGCTGAGGACACGTGCAGAAAGACATCAAAGGACTAAAATTTCTGCACAAAGCCTGGCTGGCTGGATGTTAAAGGTCACGGTGAAGCTGTAAGTACCAACAAAAGTGATCTCCACTTGGAGGCAGAGGGCTTTGACACTCGGCAGTCCAGAGGCCAGATAGGGTTGGCGTTAGGGGACCTTTAACTTGATCCTGGAAGGGAGCTGGATCAGCTCAGAGTGCTGCAGTGTAGGTGCCTGGGGTGTTAGGCCTGTATAATGAGGGGACCTGAGCTTCCCCCAAGAAGTGGTGCTGGGCTGAGCTCTGGATAAGGGGTAGGAATTGTCTTGGCAAAGGAGTGGGGCTGGAGAGATTATGGGGTAGAGGGGACAGCGTCTGTGAAGGCCTGGAGCAGGGACCCGGCGGTGAGCCCATGTGGCTGGAGCAGATGCAGAGTGGGAGAAGGCCCACCATGAGACCACGAGGTAGGCAGGATGCTGCCCTCCAGGACCTGGGGACAAAGCTGGAGGTTTCTTCTTTATCTCAAGAGCAGTGGGGAGCTCAGTGAGAAGACGGGGATGGAGAAGGGTGAGTGGATGTTAAGAGGCTTTGATGATGTCCACGTGAGGGTGACCATGGCAGGGGCAATGGAGCTGGTGGCAAAGGTGGATGGAGGTTCCCAGGTGCCTCTCGTGATCGCGCCTTCAGAAGGGCCACACCCGCGGGCACAGCCTCTGTTCTGAGCTGCCTTGCAACGTGGGTCTGTTGGTGGGGATGGGGGCCCAAAGTGAAAAGCGATGAAAACGATCCACAGGTCTGAGCACCAGTCATGGGAGCCCCATGCCCTGTGAGACATCGGTCTGCAGCCCACACTCCCATTGTGCTCTTGGCCTCCCCTACTCCCCGGAATTGGGGTGCACAAGATGTTGATTAATTCCATGCACCGGCACTAGTCTTTAACATTGATCAGCCTGTAGAATAAAAACTGCTGTGTTCCGGGGAATGAGTTTACTTTCCAGATACTGAGTACATTGTTATCCCCCTTTTCGGTGTATTTCTTAGTTTTCATTGATCTCAAAGAAAGGTCCATTTCTAGGCAAAATTGTGAGTTAGGAGAGACAGGCCTGAAAAATCCACGTGTGTGCCAAGCCTTGGAATATATGTGCGCACTGTTGGGATTGATGAAATACAAATTTATTACAACGTCCTACTAAATTCAATATAAATTTTGGTCATTATGCATTTTCCTAACCAATAGGTCTTAAAAACTATAACCTGCTATCATGTGTGTGTGTGTCGGGGGGGTGCTGTAATTTTTTTTTTTTTTTTTAACAAAGGGTCATTATACTTCAGAACCACTAGTTTAGGGCAAAGGATCTGGCCTTGTAGGCCGCTGATGTGTTATTCATTCGATAAATATTAATAGTTATTGTGTGCCCACTATGGTCAAGGTACCACTCTGATTCTGATGAATAAAATAGACATAGTCTATGACCTGACCTGGGGGGAGAGATACAAGCAAACAGGCGATTAGTAACCATGTGATAGCTACCAAGAAAGCACATGAGCCAGGCACTTAAAGATCCAAGAAGGCTTCCTGGATGAAGTGGGGCTTGAGCCAAGGTAAGAAAGCAGGGTAGGAGCCAGCTAGTGAAAGAGAAGGAAGCTGTGTTCCAGGAGATGGAAACAAGATATTGGAGGCCTGCAATGAGAGAGAGGGAGGCGTGGAGCAGCTGATAAGGCTGGCGTGGGGCTCTGGGAAGGGGGCACACTGCACATGGCCAGCACGGAAAGCGGGGACAGCCAGGCTGCAGTCTTGACGTTTAGGCAGGGGAGGACCACGGTTACCTCTGTGCTGTGGGCGGCTCCCTCTGACTGCTACGGGGCAGTGGCTAGCAGAGGGCGGGCATGATGCGGGGGAAGGAAGGGCAGTGGGTGCTCTTCAGGGCTTGGTTGTAGAGGATGACGAGATGATGACAGAGGCGAGGCCATGGTCTTTGGATATCATGGTTTCTGCTACGTTGGTGCTGGAGAAAAGCTGATTTTAAGTAGAAGTTTGGCTGTAGATATATTGAGTTTTAGAACCTAGGGACATAATGCTACCCTTCCTCAGGGAGATGCATTTTGAAAGGGGAGCCTTTGGAGGGGTAAATAGGAACACAAAGGACCGAATGTCTATGGTGGAATGTCAGGAAATATTTTGGCAGAATGCAGAAAGCCATTTAAATAG
>CAUYSK010006956.1:0-59758 GCA_963575035.1 Avahi laniger | reverse complement strand
TAAATGGATCAAATAAATTATCTTTGAACTAAAACTAGTTATTTAGTAATTTTACCTTCTCTGTGACTTGCTTCGAATACCATATGATTATTCAATTTAGCAACGAGTCAAAACAAGTCCAAGTAGTGCATGATATTTTGTCACGTGAAATTGGCTAATTTCAGTAATACATGAAATTTCATCACATGCATGTCGCATGCAGTGATACATGAAATGTGTGACATTTGTCACACTCTATGTGACATACAGAATATACAGCTAATCTAAATATATTTCTGATGATTATCTCCAGTGATATGAAATTTGCTGAGGAGTCAACTCTTCAATAAGCAGAGGCCCAGATCATGTCCAGAGTTGAGCTTGAACCCAGTGTATTCAAGTTCAAGAACATCTATTCATTCCCTCAAGAAACACTTCAGGAAGAAAGCCTTTAGTTTTAAAATAATTACTACATTAAATATGTGAATGAAA
The DNA here is from genome assembly GCA_963575035.1 of Avahi laniger. NCBI lineage: Eukaryota > Metazoa > Chordata > Mammalia > Primates > Indriidae > Avahi > Avahi laniger. The sequence goes on along the minus strand of CAUYSK010006956.1, from coordinate 59,287 downwards.
AGTGTGCAAAGTGCTGGTGTAAAATAGTATAGTGTTGTGGGAGTACATGGGAGGCTGGCAAAACTATTATACTGTTGAGTGAACCTGGGGAGGAAGTGACTTGTTCTATGGTCTGAATGTCTGTCCCCCATCCCACACCAAATTCATGTGTTAAAATCCTAACCCCCGAGGTGGGTTATTAAGAGGTAAGAACTACTCACTAATAAGTTGGAACTAAGCAATGAGCACTCATGTGCATAGAGGGAAGTAAAACTCAACAGAAATGAAGCAAGGGGAGAGGGGAGGATGGGATGGCAAAAACCTACCTCATGGGTACAACAGATGCTATTTGGGTGACAGGCACACTTATAACCATGAGTCAAGCATTACAGAAATGATTCATGTCAGCAAAAAGATTTGTGCCCCCATAATAACTTGAAATAAAATAAAAGACAATGATTTGGGGGGTAAATCATATTTTTGAGAAGTTTAAAAAAAAAAAAAAGAGGTAAGGGCTTTGAGAGGTGATTGGGTCATGGGGGTGGAGCCCTCGTACATGGGATTAGTGCTGTTACAAAAGAGGCCAAAATGAGACACCTCATACTTCCACCATGCGAGGACACAGTGAGAAGGCGTCATCTATGAACCAGAAAGTGGGCCCTTACCAGATGTCACATCTGCTAGTTCCTTGGATTTTCCACCTTCTAGGACTGTGAGAAAGAAATGATTGTTATTTGTAAGCTACCAGTTTAAGGTACTTTGTTATAGCAGCGCAAACAGACTGAGACAACTTGTATAAGGACAGACAGACAGGAAGTGGCCAGGAACAAATCTGAGCCCAGGCTTTCGGATTTTGAAGCTATACATCATCTTGTCAAATAAAATGCTAAGAATAGCTAACATACTTCCAGATTTAATTTAACCTGGAATTTATTCAGTGACAGAATGCTAACAATACTTGTTTATGTTAATTAGGAAAACGTATAATTAGTGAGACACCAGAAACACATGTTCAGCACAACTGGATCATCTTGTTTAATTTCTTTAATAACTCCCAAGCACTTAAAAAACAAAAACTTCACAACTTTTAATCCTTATAAAGAAACAATTGTATAAGTGACATTAAATAAAGATAACTGCAAAGGATTTGCAATATTTCTGGTGCATGTGTAACTGAGTCTGTTTAAGTTGAAATATATTGACAGACAAGTGTTTATGATGTTTCAGTACAAATGGAAAAAATAATCTATTAAGATGTTGAACCAATTTTCAACAAAATAGTTATTTCAATGGTTTTGACTTCTGTTTTCTTATAACCTTCCATGGAACTCAGAATATGGAGACATATAATAATAAGTTTTATTCACTGAAAATAACCAAAAAAGCATTTTCCTTTTAAAATGCTTTTAAAAAGCTAAAAAGAATAAGAGTTTTTCTTTTCTTTAAGTTTTTAGTAATTTTACCTTCTCTGTGATTTGCTTCAAATACCATATGATTATTCAGTTTAGCAACATTCCATCACCATATAAAAAAATTCACACGCAACCATTTGTAAATGTTAAGCTATTCTAACCATCGAGGAAGATCTCAGTGATTTGGCAATGGTAAACGAGAAGAAAGGAGGAAAATAAAAATGAGTAACTCTCGAATTGTAACTTCAAAACAAGATTATATAAGGCTTAACATAAACCCTAATACAAATGCCAGGGATTATCATTACTATGATCATTCTCATTCAAATGTGACCTTTCACCTTGAAGTCATTCCAAGTAATGAGGGAAAAGGACCTTTTGAACTAAAGTTTTAAGTAATTCGCAGTAGTTACAGGTATGAACAGAATCCGATAATGGCAAATTATTTGAATTGGAAACAACTGTTCAGATCATCTATTCCAATTTCCTAAATGGTGATATTTGGGAAGAGCATTCATTTCAGACTATCATAATAAATGCAAAATAAAACTTATTCCATTATTTTGAATCCATGAGCCAAAGTCTGACCCCACTCCCAGGCCTCCACAGGTGTCTGAACACCTAGATCTGCCCCATTCTTTGAGGATGAGGCTCACTGACTCAAAGAAGGGAGTGATCAAAGACCATTCACATTAGCCATAATAATCCAACAGCATCACAGAGCCTACTGTGTGTTTTTTCTATCACATTTCCCCTCTTCCTCTCTTATTACCCTCCAACCACAGAAAATGCATCTTAGCTCCACGGTAAGCTCAATGGGTTAGGCAAACTCCTTTCACTGCAGTTGTTGATGTTGTCCAATCCATTCATCTCAGACCCTCCCCATCTGAGCTGTACATATACATTGTATAAGCATACCCCACTAACTAACAACTCATCATCACTTTCTTCTGCAAAGAACTCAAATTGCACAGAGGGCTTTCCAGGTATCAGACATTTGCTACACGGTAGGAGAAATACAATGATAAATAAAGGAATGCAAGAATTTCTTACACTCAGGAAGTTTTCTAACTTTGGCAAGAAGGATGGAGAGTTGAAAAAGGCATAGGGAAGATGTATGTACCACATACCCTCAACACAAAGTGACAGCTTACCATAGTGGTGTCAGCAAAATACTAATCAACACAACAGAGCAAGCAGCTCAGTCTGTAGGATCCTGGAAATTTTGTATAGAGGATACCTTTGGGCTTTAAAGGACATAGAGACTTCTTCTGATGGAAAAGGGAGAGAGGGAAATTCTAGAGAGAGAAGAAAGAAGTAAATGTAAGTGCACAGTGAATATGGGAAATGGAGTGGAAATATATCCTCGGACAGCATAGCAGGCACACAAACAACTATTTGCTGAATGAACAACTATTAGGGTAAAGGCTATAGAGCAGTGAGTTGGGGGTAAATGAAAACAGAAAAAGAGGTTGATAGCAATAAAAAAAGAATGGTGAAGTCCTTGCTAGGAAGTGAAAACTACGTTTTGGAAGCAATTAGAGTCATCAAAAGTTTCACAAAGGGAAAGAATCCAGATTTGTGTTTTAGAAAGATAACTTAGGGAACAATGTGGGGGTGGATGGAATAGAAGAGATTACCGAAGGAGGCAATTTCAAGAACTGAGCTACGTAAAGAGTAGAGGCTAAATATGATGGGTAAATGAAATAGAGCAATGGAGGAAGGCAAAAGAAACAGGAACTTGGAAGAGAATTATGAGGTTAAATTGCCACGTTTCTGAGAAATGATATGGAAGATAGAGAAAGGGAGAATAAAATATTTCTCTTTTCTGAATCATTGAGTTCATACAAAAGCATTCACTGGGATAAGGAATTCCTGCTTGGAGGAATGGAGGTGCCCTCGCATTCAAAGCACGGATCAAGCACATACTATACTAAGCACTGGAGACGATCCGGTAAAGAGAAAACTAGAGCAAAGTTCCAGCCACATGGGACAAGTCAAACTACAGCTCATGTCAACTGAAGATCAACATTTCAAGTATGAGAATAAAAGTATTCATGATGATTAAAAACAGAAAAGAAATTAAAAGATGTAACAGATTAGAATTAGAAGGTCATCACTCCATGGATTAGAATTAGAAAAGGGAAAGATTGTACTGTTTGCTTTAAGCCCTTCTGTAGTGTTTGACATTATTATAATACACAAATTTTTATAAACATTTAAAAAATAAGTAAAGATTAAAAAGTAATTAAACATACATGCCAAGTTCAACAGACACCACCCCTAATGCAATCCTAAAAGAATTCAGAATATAAAAGGGATTCATATATATTTAAAGATGTCCTTCAAGATGCTTGCTTTTAGTCGTTACACAAAATATGCTTATTGTCCTTAATGTTGCTGGAAAAATAGAGAAAGAGAAAACCCAATTGTTAAGTTTTTTCCTTTACTTATTATTGAATGTGAGAACACAAAGGCATTCATATTTTCTTTCACATGTACTGTATGTTTTTCTTTCTTTTCTTTAAAAGAATAAAGACAAACCATGTTTTATTTGCTATAAATCAAGATTCAGTTGATTGATACATAATGCCATCCAAACTTGATATCCTCCTTCGGAGAAGCAACTCAACTTTTGCATGTGTAATTCATTTAAAAAGCCATTCCCACAAAGACCTTCCCCTATAACTTCTATGTTAAATAAAGAGAGCCACCTAGGGTGTGGGGCATCAAAAAATAGCTACATTCCTTCCCCTCCCGCAAGCTCCTTGCATCAAGGATCATAAATTATTATTTAGGAAGAGTGCAAATTATTCACAATTGCATCCCTATGGCTATCTTGCACATGTAAGATTTCATTCTATAATGCTGCAGCCTCTTTTTTCCACTTCTTTTATTATTTTTCAATTAACATGCATTTTTTCTAATTACAAAAGTAATACAAATTCAAAGCAGAAAAATTAGAAACTATAAAAAATTAAGAAAATGTAAAAAGTACTGAGAAAGAAAGAAAGAGCAGCCTCTGACACTCGGAAGTCAGCATGTCACTTACAGCTGACCATGTTATTCTCCTGTTGGATGTAAATCATCTTACAAAATACCAAGTTCAGACGAGATCACTCTGAGACCATGATAAAATGACACAAAGCAAGGCCACTTCATAGTTTCATCTAAACACAAACAATAACAAGGTCAGTGTGCCTCCCATGAAATAACAAACACTTCCTCTCAGCCAAAATGTATGACTACCACTTCTTTACCCATTATAGCTCTAGCCTCACCCTAGTCTGCCCTCCCTATAAATAAGGTTTATTAAGGTAGCAAGTCATAGAACTTTCCCCATTTTCTTATAGCATTCAATCTAGATCAAATTTCTGCTTCCTTAAACCATTCCATAGTCACCCAAGCAAAGCCCAAACCCTAAAATACGTCCTTTCTGACTCCTTTTGCCGAGACACCCCACGCTTCTCCAGGGTGTGTGTCCTCTCCGGTTGCAACTTATTCAACAACACATCTTTTCCAGTGGTTTGTGGCTGGAAGGCACTGACAGTACCTATGATGGTATCACTACCATATTGCGGTGCATTTCAGCCCTCTGTACTGTGACACAGATAATAGCTAACAGTAACTAACACTAACTGAGTGATTAACTATTCATCAGTCACCATGCTGAGTGCTTTACTCATATTAACTAACTTAATCCTCACCACAACTCTAAGAAATAGATACTACTATATTTCTATTTTAGAAATGAGAGACAGAAATGCAAAGATAAAGAAGTTATATGTTTTAAATTGAGGATTCTCAACCATGGCAGTATTGACATGTTGGACTGGATAATTTTTTGTTGTGGTGAGCTGTCCTGTGCATTATAGGACATTTAGCAGCATCCCTGACCTCTGTCCACTAGATGCCAAAAGCATGTCCCCTCTTCCCTGGCTGTAAAAACCCAAAATGTCACCAGACATTGCCAAGGTGTTCCTGGGGGCAAAATCATTCCCAGCTGAGAACTACTCTTTTAAATGATTGAGATCATACTGTATATAAATTTATTTCTAGTGTTTCAATTTGACATTTTACTATAAATGTCTTCCCACCATTAATATTTAAAAATAAAACTTTCAGGAACAAATTTTAATAGGTACAGAAATGTATATACCTCAATTTATTTAAATACTCCCCACTGTAAAATATTTCCTTTGTTTTCAACTTTTTGCTATTGAAAATAATTCCACAAGGAATATCTCTGCACACAAATTATTTTCTATTTTTCTGATTTTTGCCTCTTAAACTCAATTACTATTTAATAGAAAAAGAAATTATTGTACCACAGGGCATCTTTTTTTTTAGAAAAATGATATATTCTTTTACTTTATTCATCAATTCATTCCACTAATATAATTAAACAAGATATATGTTTCTCTTCTAACTCTTTGAACAACCTGATTAAGTTTCATTACTATTCTTCTGCTAAAGGATTTGTTAGCTCAATCTTTGCTGATTCAGAGAGCACTGCATTTGGAACCAGAAGTCCTGCATCCACACATAAACCACCACAGGTGGCAAAAATAGAGAATGGAGTAAAGTAGTTGGAAGATGAGGCCTAAGAGATTGTCAACAACATATGAAGAATTTTTCATGCTAAATATACTGGGGTGAATAGTGTCCTGAAAATTCCTGTCTACCCAGAGCCTCAAAATGTGACTTTATTTGGCAATATTGTCTTTGTGGATGTAAGTCGTTAAGATGAGGTCCTACTGGATCACAGTAGGCCTGAATCCAAGGACAAGAGGGAAGTTGGCACAGACAAGCTGCCATGTAAAGACACAGACACACACAGAGGGAAAGTGGCCATGTGAAAACGGAGACAGAGATTGAAGTGATGTTGCCACGAGCCGAGGAATGCCAAAGATTGACAATTACAGAGGCTAGGACGAGGCGAGAATATGAAAAATTGCTCAACATCTCTAATTATCAGGGAAATGCAAATCAAAACCACAATGAGATATCACCTAACTCCAGTGAGAATGGCTTTTATCAAAAGTCCCCAAACAACAAATGTTGGCATGGATGCAGAGAGATAGGAACACTCACACACTGCTGGTGGGACTGCAAACTAGTATAACTTCTATGTAAAATAATATGGAGATACCTCAAAGAACTCAAAGGAGAACTACCATTTGATCCAGCAATCCCACTACTGGGTATTCACCCAAAGGAAAAAAAGACATTCTATAATAAAGAAATCTACATAGAATGTTTATAGCAGCCCAATTCGCAATGGCAAAGATGTGGAAACAACCCAAGTGCCCATCAATCCATGAGTGGATTAATAAAATTTGGTATATGTATACCATGGAGTTCTACTCAACCACAAAAAACAATGGCGATCTAGCACCTCTTGTATTATCCTGGATAGAGCTGGAACCCATTCTTCTAAGTGAAATATCACAAGAATGGAAAACAAGCACCACATGTACTCACCATCAAACTGGCATTAACTGATCAACACTTGTGTGCACATATAGTAGTAACATTCATTGGGTGTCGGGCAGGTGAGGGGGGAGGGGATGGGTATATTCACACCTAACAGGTGTGGTGTGCACTGTCTGGGGGATGGACACACTTGAAGCTCTGACTCAGGTGGGACCAACGCAATATATGTAACCTAAACATTTGTACCCCCGTAATACGGCGAAATTTTAAAAAAAATAAGAGAGAGAGATACTCAGATCCAGAGAACAGAAGGACTTACACTTGGGCACGCAACTCGTTCACTAGTATTGTTTGAAATTGTGTATTTTTAACTCCAAATTTACTGTTCTTTCTACTGCTCTACTTTGCCTCTTTTGGCTTTCTGCCTGCTGCACATTTTCATGTTTCATTTTCCCAACTCAATGTGTTTTAGAAACTATAAGGTTATATGTGAAAAAAATAATTGTCAGCTCACTCGTTAAAACAAGTAAATAACTCCCTACTGGGAGAAAAAAAAAAAGCACAAAATGTTCAAATAAAGGACACTAAACAAATACTGAGTGTTCTTGGTAAAGAAATACTGCTTGCATTAGCCAAATCTGTGTGTCCAATTCCCCCGATTCCTTTTCTTATTTCTCTGTAACTCTATTTGGAAATGTAATGACATTCCTCCATCTGCAGTGGCTGTCACATTAACATATTGAGCGGTCGATGAATGGTTTTTCCAAGGGCCTTGTGCTGAAATGTCCATTCACAGGGAGCCTATTATGTAAAAAGCATGAAATAAATAATTATGAATGTCCATCATTGTCATTTTCTGGCTGCCTTCGCTGAAGTAAGAAATCAGTCTTCAGGGTTCAGTGTATGACAACTTTTAGTCTTAACCATTAGACAAAATATTGGGGCTCTGGTAACATACTGTCAAAGCACAGCAAGATATTTCCACACATTTGTCTCTAAAGCTTTTCCATAATGCCCCATCAATGAAGTTTGAACGTACACACCTGAGATGTATTTTGGTACATTACACACAAATTATTTTATTCATATTATGAACTCGAGAAAACATATAAAAATTTAAAGGTAAAAGCTTAAAATACATCAATATAAATCTCTGTTTTCCTGCAGTACCTGATTAATAGTCTCACTCACCTTCATATAGTGTGAATTCCCCACATTTGAGGCCATAGTTATATCGTTAGGGAAATTTCCGTGCCAGTTCTGCTTAAAACCACAAAGCAACAAGTAGACACTGACACCTGTCAGCCTTGCAAGCTAACCACAGAGCAGTTGAGCAAAGCTGAACAAAACTGCAAGGCTGTCATGATTACGATGTTTGTTATAAGCCTATAAGAATTATTGTTTATTGGATAATTTTTAAGTCTTTCTGTTAATTGGTTAATCATTTGTACCTGTGTGTGATTTGTTAAAAGTAACCCCCCAGAAAAAGTATAAAACCTGACAAAAACCCAGAAAAGGTGTTCAGATGTTGGGAGGCTTGACCTCAATCTGGGCCGCCGGCAATAAAACTCTCTGATTCTCCAACTCTCTGCGTGCCGCTCGGTTATTGCCCTGGGACTGGTCACTGACACTTGCCGTAACAGGTGGGCACTGTGGGGAGGCTGGGGTGGGGTCAGCGGGAGGAGAGGTCAAGTGGGCCTTCGATAAGCCCCCAACGGTAGGCCTCTCAGTTTCCTCCTCTTGGAGGGGATTACGGCTTTGCCTTCCCAGACCCCCTCCCTCCCTTCTGATGGCAGACCTTGTCCCCTGACCACAGGGGTGGGTGGGCACTACCAAGTTGGCCACTTGGCAGTGACGGTGGACCCAGGCCCAGTGACACCACCAGACCCAGCAAAGCAAACAGCAGCCGAGCTTGAGATCTCTCCACGCGGACTCTCTCTGATCTAAGCTTCTGCTCCAACATTACCGTGGAGAATTCAACAGAGTCCTCCTCCTCGAAGTGGGAGCTTCCGAATCCAGCCTGGAGCCCTTTGGCATGTCCGTCACTCGTGAAAGGCAGTGGGCTGGGCCCTTGTTGTGAAGGTTTGGCCACCAGCAAAAAGGGGCTGCTTGGCCTTGTGGTCATCTCCTTTAGGCCTAAACGTTAGATTTCCACGAGAGGAAAGTTCAAGTTGCAACAAACATGCACTTGCAAAGGTGTAAGCTCAGGCGCTGACAGAAGGTCTTCCAGAGGGTGGTTAGGGTCAGCTCTGCGAGGTGGGCCCAGCGTGTGGGCATCACACAGTGGGGCTGGGGCGCTGGGTGGGGACTCCAGGCCAGGAGGGGGCCCGGTGCCCGCCAGAAAACAGCTGTGGGTTTCTGGGTGCATGTGTGCGTCCCCACGAAACAGGCGCAGGAGCCTGAGCCCAGGTACGTGTCCGCTAAGGACGCTCCTCAGACAGAGCCTTTGAGTGTTAACACCGTTTCTTCATTTCTGTTTCAAAACAGGCTGGGTCTGATCCGGATCCTACTTTACATGACCCAGGAGGAGACTGTGGTGAAAGCATTGAGAGGGATGAATCAGAAATTGGCAGAATAAATGACACAAAATCCGAGATCAAAGCTCTAATCCCATTACCCACTCGGATGATCCTCCGAGAGGGAGACACGGAAGGACACCGCTGTGCGTGATTGAAGAGAAAAATGGCTCTGAAACTGACACAGCCTCTTTTGTTCAAACAAAACAGACTCTTCAGTGCCTTCATCCATCATGGGCCCAAACCAGGACCCCCAAGTCCAGACGCATGGTCTATCTGCTGAAGGTTGTGCGCGGGCTGGGTCTGTCGTTGCCGTCCCTGTCGGTGTGAGCAGAGTCCACGGCTGTCCCTGCACGAAGCTTGCTCTGCTAAGGCGCCCAGTGTTCAGTCTGTCCGAGAGCTTCACCTGGCCTCTGGGAGTGATGGGCGTTTAGTGCCAAGCAGCAGGGGCCATTGTCCTTGTCTGAGTTCTGAAGAAGGCGAGTGGCCCTGGCACGGGTCCAGGAGATGGGCCCTGGCTACCCAGGACGGTCGTTTGGCCTTGTCACCTCCTGGGGGCCATGGGACCCCTCTAAACCTCAGTGTGCTCATCAACCAATGGGGCAATAATTGTCAACCCTACCTCACTGGGTTTTTACTGGAATAAAATAATGCCGGGCTTCCCATTTGTTAGATGGTTGGGGATATTTAAGTCGACAACTTAGCTTTACCTATTTTCTTCCTAAAGTGACATCATGCTAGTGACCGGCCTTGGAGATGGCATTCTCTGTGAACCGGACCCCTGCTGCACTCTCCAGGTGCTCACTGCCTGCAGGTGTGGCTGCGTCTGGCTTCCGTGGGGCCTGACCTCCTCCTCTCCTGCTCAGCCCGCGGTCTCAGGCTGCTAAACCACAACAATTAGAGGGCTAGTTTTATGGGGAGCCTAAGACTGCTAACTCACTTTGCCCGGTAATTATAGCGGGCTGGAAGCTCGCGGTTGGCTGTCACAAGAGTTTAGAATTCCAGAATCAAACATGGCTTCTGTTTCTTTATTAAATACACTAAACTAGGGCAGGGGCTCCCAAGCTCGGCACTATTGACATCTGGGGCTGGGTCATTGCTTGCTGAATGGGGTGTCCTCTGCAGTGTAGGACGTTTCGCAGGACCCCTGGGCATTGTTCATGAAATGCCAGTAGGATCCCCTCCCCCCAATTGGTGACAACCAAGAATGTCTCCAGGCCAGGGATGGGACAAAGGCAGGAGAGCAGGGTGCCTGCCCTTTCGTGGCCCTGTGAGTGGAAACTTCTTTCTGTCTCCTTGTGCCTGGCCTTACTGTAGTCCTGGCCCCACTCGAGATGTGGCCAAAAGCCCCCTGAGGGGAAAATAGCCTCTGATTGAGAACCACTGAGACAGGGGCTTTCTCCCTGCAGCTGTGGACCTTCCCAGGGTCCGCAGATCTCAGACAACTCAGCGCATCCTGAATGTTCTCTGCTCTGTACCTGAAACCGCCTCCATGTGGCTTCACAACCTTGGGCCTGGAGGCTTAAGGGTATCCCGATCCATCTGGGATTGGGAAGATAATTTGATAATCACAAAACACAAACTAGGATGCTAGGAGTTACAGTCCTGCAAGTGCCCACAGCCAGGCTGAAACGCGGTAAGGTCTCGAATCTGTCTGGATTCTTGGTTGCGCCATCTCAGGGCACACTACCGTCAACAATCCATGTGGGAAGGCGTCTCAGGTGCCTTTGTCCCTTCTCCCAGGGTGATGATTTTCTATAGAAGTCTCGATCAGGTAACAGGATATAATAATTTAACTTAAATAATTCAATTTAATAATTTAATAAATGTCATGAAATTTCCCACCAAATTTTCAAAAGCAAACCAAAGCCACTGAAACATGAGACATGGTTGCATGCCATGGGAAAGGTGGTTTTCATGAAGTCAAATCCCTGAGAGGCGATTTCTACCCGGGAAAATAGGCAGAGCGCTGAGTTCCTTGTTATGAGGTGTGGGCAGGTGGGGGGGTAAACCTTCAGCCCTGCCCTGCACCCACACCTGGGCTGCGAATCAGGTGTGGCCACAGGTGGGCTGGGCTGCACTGGGCAGGGAGCTGGACATCAGTGTAGGTTCTGCAATTTCCCTAAAGGACAGACTTGGGGACATAATCTGATTGGAAGAAACAATGAAGTTTGCAAATCATGCTGCAAATTCTTACTTAGATGTTATGTTTCAGATTAATAAAATCAGTTAGAAGCTTTTATTCACATTTAAAATATTATTATCCTCATCATCTCAAGGGGTGGCTTTGAGGTTGCTAAAGGCAATAAAGGCAGGGGTTTCCATGTCCCCACACCTCCTAGGCTGGATAGCTGGAGGTGGCCCCCCCTTCTCCCCTGACACCCCAGATGGCTGCCCTGTGTCTCAACCTGTTCCCTTCCCAAGGGCACGGTGTCAATCAGAGCCCATTACATCTGTGTTTTCTGACTTCCCTCCATACCCCACAAACGGAGAGGGGATTTATATCCAAGGTGTATCACTCGATAGCTGTGGGTGACCTTGAACCAGTCACGTACCCTCCCTAAGCCTCAGCTTCCTCCTTCTTAAATGGGGATCAGAACACTCCCTGCCTTACAGGAGTTGTTCACATTGAATAGGAGAATGCTTGGAGAGCAGTCGCCACAGCACCTGCGTATGGACCATGTTCTCCCCATTCTTGCTGCCATCGTCATCGTCACCATCGTCAAGTGGTAGCAGGAGTAGGTGCTGGAGTCTTGGGGACGTTTTTAACGTGCTCAGAGGCATAATGAATTGTTGTCTTTGCTGAAGAAAAGGACAGTTGATCTCAGCTGTGTTTTTTTCTCTAATTAAATTCAAAAATGTCCATCTGAGAGTTGGGGCCAGTGCATCCTTTTATTTAACCTTTGAGTAATGCAAATTATTTCCACAGAAGACCACCATACTCATCAGCACAGGCTCGGCTTTTGTTGCTGTAACAAACAGCTCTAAAGTCCTGTGGCATGATATGCAGAAGCTGACTTCTTGCTCACTGCACTCCCATCCCGGGTCAGCAGGGTGGGGATCCCGCCCTCTACCACGCCTTCTACCACCTTCTCCCCAGTCCATGGGGAGAAGAGCGAGATGGGAGAATTGCCCAGGGGGTGTTTCGCCCCCTCAGCCTGGAGCCAGCACAGGTCGCTCCTGCTTGCACTTGGGTCTCGTTTCACTGGCCAGAGCTGGCCACACGGGCTGGGAATCACGGGCTCCCATCCGCCAGGAAGGAGTGGTCGGGGGCGTCCAGGGACTCGTGGGTCCCTAACCCATGCACAAAGACCACAGCAAGGCTGTGGGCAGGGCCAGAGGCCACCAGGCCGGCGGGTTTGTTTAGGGCAGGAGCTGTCATTTTCTTAAGGAGCTGGGTGTGGGTAATATTTTAGAATTTGTGGCCCATAAAAGACTCAAACCTGGAAAGCAGCTGCAGACAACATGCAAGCAGACAACATGCAAACCGACAGACCTGGCCGAATCCCAACAAAACTTCATCCGGCAAGAACAGGTGGGCCGTGGTTTGCCAACCCTGGTTTGGGCAGCCCGGTGCATCCCTTAGAAAGCCAAAGTCATGTTTTTAATAAAAACATAATATTCCAAGAGAAGCCCCTGCTTTGCCGGATGCAGAGGGCTGCTGTGAGGAGGAGCGCGACCGCGTGAGGGGCTGTCAGGTGGTCCCCGGTGACCACGGCCATGAGCCCAGTGACAGGCACAGACGTCTAGTTTCTACCTCGTCCTGTGGATCCTCCTTATGCCAGTGAATTTTTTTTTAAAGTAATCTGTCTCACTGTTCCGGAACTGTAGATGTCTTATTTGAAACTGCAAAGTGTAATATCACAGAGCAAAGGAGGAAGGTCAGCAACTGCAGATTTGTCTTCATGATAATTCTTTCAACGTTTAACCCAGGCAGCCCTTATTTCACGTATGTGCTTGAAAAATAAGTGTTTGAAAAATGCCTTTGGAAGTTTCTGAAAGGAGAAGCTGAGCTTAGAAATTCTTTTTCTCTCTTCTACAAATGTCCAAAAAGCGCCCACTGTACGCCAAGCCCTGCTCTAGGCGTGAGAATGTGTGGGGAGGGCACGGGGCGACCAGATCTGTGTTCCCACAGAGGTCCCAGTTCAGGCAGTGGGCACACAGGGAAGCAGGCGCAGCTCCCTTAAATCCGTGAGCACGATGAAAACACAGCATAGCCAGGGCGAGGGTGGCGTGTTCTTCGAGGAAAGTCGTGTCTGAGTCTAAATGTGAGCTGTCAGCCAGCATCCAGTGGCAGAAAGGGCAGCCTCCTGGCTGCGCTGGGCGGAACAGGATTTCGTGCAGGGCTTTCAGCATCCTTCAAAGGGCTGGGCCTCTAGAATGGCTCCCAAACGATTACCGGAAAACTCTGCTCTTTCCCTGCTTTCTATCAGCTACAAAGAAAGAACGTCCAACCGGGAAGGCATTCCGGTTTGCAATCCTTTAGCCAGAGAGTGGAGAAGGAAGAGCTTGTGCTTTAAGCACCTTCTGCCGAAACAAAGGGAGATGTTGGTGTTTTAAAGAGTTAGTGTGGCACAGAGGCGTTGTGTCGGCCGCACAGGGTGGCGTTCATGTGCGCACTTCTTCGTGCATCGCAGGTGTGCACAATGGCGGTATTTCTCATGCGGGGAAGCGAGTTTTGGCATTATAATGATACATGAATGAGTTAAAGGAAACTGGAGGTCACCTGTGCTGGTCTGCACCGGCTTTGCGTGGGTCTGGACCTCTGGCAACCGGCAGCGGGTCACGTGGCTATTTGTAGGATTTGGGCCACCTGGTGTCCTTGAGCAGCTGTGCTTCTAGATGACGCATACTAAAGTAAAATTGTTAAAAGAAAGAAGGAAGAGAAGGAAAAAAAACCGTTAAAGTTTTTTTAATCCACTTCCTCAGGTCTGTCTCCGTGACAAAACCACACCATGGTGGCTTGCCAGGAGCTGCGCTCACGCCACTGTCGGGAACACTGGGAAATCGTAGCTGGGGTGGCAGCCACAGCCACATGTCACAGGCTGGATCCAGGGGCCTGGAAGCAGCCTGCTGCTGCCACCGGCATTGCCTCTGGACACTGCCGCAGGGACCCCGGAGCTGCCGTGGCTGGGCTGCCCAGGAGCGAGGCCCAGGTAGCAGCAAGACAGCCGCCTACCTCCGCTCACCTCCCCCCTCCAAACATCGTGCAGGGCATTGAGTTGGCAGGGCTGATCTCCCAGTCCTAGCTGCAAGGGGACAGGGAAACAGGGCCATAGCTTTCCCAGTGTGTCAATTTTCTAGGGCTGCCACAGAAGCGCCATACACTGGGCGGTTTAAACACACACTTCTGGAGGCCCGAAGTCCAAGATCAAGGCTTCAGCAGGGTTGGTTCCCTCTGAGGCTGCGAAGGAGAATGTGTCCCGGCCTGTCCTCCGGCTTCTGCTGCGTTGCTGGCCGTCTCTGGTGTTCCTTGGCTCGCGAGGCATCGTTCAGATTCCTGCCCTCACCTTCACGTGGCATTCTTCCCGTGTGCGTGTCTGTGTCCAGACTTCCCCTTTTCATAAGGACGCCAGGCATGTTGGACTAGAGTCAACCCCAGTAACCTCATCTCAACTGATTACATCTGCTGTGACCCAATGTCCAAATAAGGTTCCATTCTAAGGTACTTGGGGTTTGGATGTCAACATATGAAATTGGATGACACCCAGCCTCTGAGGTTGGAAGTTGCCTTGGAGGAGGATGGGACGGCTGGTGACGAAAGTCAACCCGCTGGCCACAGCCAGAGGGTGGGTCGTGAGGGTAGACGCAGAGCAGAGGGAACCAGGGGGCCCAGGGCTCGGAGTAGGAAGGAGCCACGTGAAGGACAGAAGAGAGGACATCAGCGTGGAAAGGATGAGTGAGGGACAGGGAGTGAGGTGGGGTTGGAGAGGACTTTGAGGACACTTGGACCTTTTGAATGTACCTCTGCATGGGATGGGAGGCCACTGGAGGGCTCTGGGTCATGAAGGATGTGACTGGACATGGCTCTTGGGAAGCCCACTTGGGCAGGAAAGCAGGAAGATTGCTCAGGCGGCTGCTGCAGGTGTCCCCTGGAGAGAGCATGGCGGCTCGGACCGGGGAAGCCGGGGCAGAGGAGGGATGGATTTGGACCGCTAGGCTGGGCGCTGCCGGACGTGCAGTGGTTGTGTACAGGCCCGTGTGGCTATGGTTGTTACCACAGCTGGGCCGGTGGCATCTGCAGACACCCGAGAGCTCCTCAGTGCGTGTTTGTATACTGGGATGACACCCACGGCACAGGGTGGAAAGATTCTTGTTTGGCTCCTAGTGACCATATTTTCCAAACACCAGATCTGGACACAGAGCTGGGCAGGACAAAGGCACTTGCAGGGAAGGAGGGATTTTCTGGAGAGTTGGGTCATAAATGCCATCACTAGAGGATACCAGGCCAAGAGGACCACAGCTGCTTCCTCTCCCTTGACATGTGTGTCCTGGCTGGGCTTCCAACTGGCAGTGGGGACAGAGACTTCTCCTATGAGACATCATGGCTTCATGCTGGCCAAAACGCAGTTGGGGGAGGGAAGTAGAGTAATGGCCCCCAAAATGTCCACGTCCCGGCCCCAGACACTGCAAATGTGTCACCTGACACTGCGGAAAGGACTTCGCAGGTGTGATTATGTTAAGGACCCTGATATGGGGAGATGCTCCTAGATTATCCAGCGGGCCCAGTGTAACCACAAGGAATTCCATGAGAAGGAATCAGGAGAGTTCGAGTCAGAAAAGGGGACGCAATGACGGAAGCAGAGAGAGTGGTTGGAGGAGCTTCGGCTTTGCTGCCACCTTTGCAGGTGGAGGAAGGGGCCACGAGCCAAGGAACATGGTGGCCCCTGGAAGCTGGGAAGGCAAAGAGATGAATCCCCCTTACGGAAGGAACCGGCCCTGCCAGCACCTTGATTTTAGCCCAGCAAGACTGATTTTTGAGCTTCTGCCTTGCAGAACTGTAAGATAATAAATGTTTTAAGTTGCTAAATTTGTGGTTGTTTGTAGACAACTAATAAAGTTGGAGAAAAGGGAGAAAATATAACTAAAGTCACCAAGAAACACCAAAATGATCAAGGGGTTTTTCAGGGCCCCATATGCTTCTCACATGTGCCAGGTATATTGGTCAGTGGCAGGTGTGGGGAGAAATGGGGGAATGGGCCGGGACCCCTGCCTGGAATAACTCCAGTGGAGGGTCCCCAGTTGGAGGGGTCAGAGAACTAGGCCAGTCACACACCACTGTGTGAGTTATTGTGATTTTTCTCTAGACAAACAGAATATAACTATAAAAGTAGGCCATGTTAGACAAGCCTCCTGTTAATCACACACAAGTTCACTGTCTCTGGCTGGCAAGAACTGTTGCTATTCCTTACTAAAAACGTCACTCCTAGTTATACATAGTCGGCGGATATGTGCGAGGCCTTGGAGTTTCGGGTGCTGTGTTTTGAGCGAACTCTGACGTCCCTCCCGCGTGTGATGGAGAGCTCGAAATAAAGTGTGTAGAGGGAGGCCCGAGAGGATGGGAATGTTCTACGTTGTCACAACAGGAGGACACATCAGCTTAGCCCTGACCTGCTCTTTGGGACAGAATAACATTGGTAATAGTTGAATTTAATTTTGACCAAAGAAGTCTTGTTCTGTGTGGCTGGAGAAAGATGCAATGAAGAATTTGTCATTTATGAACTGGTCTGTTGACTTTCATAAAAAGATCTTATCTGAAGACAGGTAGCCATTAGAAAAACATATTTGGAATATTTACATGACCTGCAAGGGTATGCTTCAGACTGATGGAGAAAGATTCACGATTCCTGTTAAACACGGACATCCTCGCAATTTATCTTTTTGCTTTCAGTTGATGTTTTCCTTAGACAATCTGCTTTTTAGTTGAGAAAGGAGAGTTTTTCTTTGTCTTCATGTGCAGAATCCGTTGGTGTCTGGCCTTCTCCGAGTGGGGCTGGCCTGGCTGACCGAGTGACAGGCAGTGTCCCTCCGCGGTCCGTGGACCCAGGCTGCAGGCGCAGCCTCTCTGGGCCTGTCTATGCATCACACATGTGCTGTGGGGTTAGCCGTCATTATTGGTGTGTAACACACATAAAACTCCAGCTGGCCACCCATGGTATTTTGAGAGCTGCCAGTTTGTTTAATGTCACCAAAGTCTGACTAGCATGTTTTAGACAGACTGGAATTTCCTTCGGGAAGAAACTAGGGTAACATGGTTTTCTCAAGGGAGTTGCTGCTGTCGTCGTTGAGAAATTCGGAAGCCAGTATCAGGCCTTGTGCGCTCCAGGAAATTGTCCAGCAAGGCAGGACCCCACCGGAAAGTGCTGTTCATCCATGGTTGACTTTGTTTCCCCAGAACTGTTGCGTGACTGCTGCTACCGTCATCGTCCTAGGGAACAGCTGCCTCTAGCTTCCATGGAGGCCACCATCTCCTGCCACACTTTGGGTTTTCTGTTTTCTGTGCTTTAGGATCCCAGATGGCGTTCCCTTCCCTAGAGCTGCGCTGTAAGTGAGAACTAAGGCCACTCATCCTGTGCCCTAGGCCACGGTCTCTGAGCTCTCTCTGTGGCCCTCTGGGTCTTTTTCCACGATCCACTGACTCACTCTCAGCCTTGAGCCACTACTCAAGGCCTTCCCCGACTGTCTGGGTAGGCCACGTGCCCTATGGGTCACTCGTGTGACATCTCTACTGTCTTAGTACCCTGTTGCTGCCGTAACAAATGGACCACAATGTTCGTGGCTTAGAATAGCATCCACTTTTCATCTCGCAGTTCTGTGGTAGAAGCCGGGCACGGCGTGCTCAGGGTCTTGCAGTCTGGAATTGAGCTCCCAGAAGGGCTGTGTTTCCTTGGGCAGGGAACATTCCAGGGCTGCTGTGACAAGGTGCTACAAACAACAGAAATGTATTCTCTCATGGTTCTGCAGGCTGCAGGTGTGAGACCACAGTATTGGCAGGGCCACACCCATCCCGCAGGCTCTGGGGAGCGATCCCTCCTCACCTCTTCCAGGGTCAGTGGCTCCAGGCAGTCCTGGGCTTGTGGCTGCATCACCCGGTTCCCTGCCTTCATGTGGCCTTCCCCTCTGTGCCTGCGTCTTCTCTTCTGTCTCTCACAGGACACTCATCATGGAATCTAGGCCTATTTACATAATTCAGGATGACCTCATTTTGAGATTTCGAACTTTGAGTACATCTGTAAAAGCTCTTTTTCCCAATAAGGTCACAATGACAGGGTCTGAGGGTAGGATGTGGACTATCTTTTGAGGGGCCACCATTCAACTCACTCCAGCTTCCTTGCTTGGGGCAACTACTGTTGAGCACTCCCCACTCAAAGCCCCCCAGGGGTTTTACTGAGAAACCTTCTCACACTCATTTTGATGTGAGTCGCACACGAAATAACTTCGGTGCAGAAGAACATACCATAGAACTGCGTTCTGTCCAGTGGAAAACAGCTCAGAGCATAGGTGCAAACCCAGGTTGATCATCGCCGAGGTGAGTTCGGATAGTGCCTGTTGGGGTGTTTGCTGTGGATGGTTTGCATTAGGGGTTTGGACGTCAATTCTGCTTCACCTCAGATGCTCAATACAGTGCCTGTTTAGACGACATCAGTACTTCCGTGTCTTGCAGTTTGGGGGTGAAGGAGGAAAGCTTTTCTCCATGTTGAACTGTTTTAACTTCCATTTTCATTCCGATGAACACTGCGAATAATTCCCCCAAGACCTGGGACTTACTGTTTACTCCTTCCTGATCCTGATCTGAAAAACCGACGGTCTCGGGCTCAAACAAGAGTCAGGTTACGCAGTGTGGCTCTGCACATTGTTCTCCGACCTGGAAGCCAGGGCGCTTGGCCGGCAGACAGGACCGGCGCGTGTGTGCGGGACAGGCTACCATGAAGGGGCAGACGCCAGTCCACGGCTCCTGTATCAGCTCTTTGGCTCTTCCGCCCTGAGTGTCCCTTCCTGTTGGTAGACAGAGATAACGACCTAATCCGGGGACTGTGGAGTGACATTGCCACAGCTCCAGGTGCCTGTCTACACTGGCCGAGGACAGATGGGGATCTCTGCCACCCACAGGCTGTCCCAGGGAGACTTTCTGGGGAGACTCCTGGGGTAGGGAACGTCCATCCGTGCGCTGATGTTGGGGTTTGCACAATCTGGAGGGATCGTAGAGCCTCTCTGTCAATAACATCCGCGTCAGCACAAGGCTAGGACCTGACCTCTGCTGCACGTCCCACTGTGTCCTGCTCCGTCGTCCTGCTCCCAGATTACAGCCACATTCTCCTCCCTGCTCCTCGCTGCCTCAGGGTGTGCCTGGCAAAAAGCCCCGTCATGTGTTTACACTGCACTGAGCAGGGGCTGCCATCCCGCTCGGAGTCAAAGCCGCGGCACACCTGGGGCAGTGCCACCTGGCCCTGGCGGGCCCACCTCACCTCCCACCAGCCTCAAGCTGCCCCCTTGCCACACCCTCTGCCTGGAAGGACCCCTTCCCCAGGTCGCCACAGGGCTCCCTCTGCACCGTCCTTCTCCTCGGCTGTAAGACCACCCTCCCCCTGACAGCCCCGCCCCCACTGCTCCCAGCTTTCTTTACCCGAAACTCTTACACTTTTCTTATCAATTTCCTCTCTCTCCCCCCACCCCCCACAGAGTGGAAGCTCCAGGGGAAAAGGGATTTTTTTGGTTCTGTTTCATGTTTTCCTGCTACTTCCCTAGTGCCCGGTGCTCTGTACACTCGGAAATATTTGTTGAATGAATGAATGAGTGCAAGAAAAAATTAAAAGCAGCATTTGCTGAGTGTCCTGTCAACCCATCTGTTCAGAAACGGCTTTGTCATTTCTGTCTGAAATGAGTCATCTGCTTAGGGGCCTCGCGATTCTTCCTCTCTCCTCGCCCACAGATTTTTTTTTTTAAGTGATGAAAGGTTGGATCGTTTGAAATCACTGTGGGATGTGTGCTTCTCTAGCCCCGAGCACGGTGCTGACCATGTAATTTTCCATGCACCAGTTTAAGAAGACAGTAGATTTCCACCAAGAAAGAGGAAGAGGTTGGTGGCAAAGCTGAGAGCGGTGTTTTATTGGGGAAAAACAGGGGCGGTTGGGATACAAAGTAATCTGCAGGCTTGGTGCTAACGCCATCGCCTCCCAGCTACCAGGTGCAGAAGCTTAATATAGAAGCTCCGAAACAAGATGTTTATTGCCCATCACCTGCGAGGATACAATTTCAGTTTAACCCTTCTCGAAATGTATTCTGGGAAAAGCAGCATTATCCGTGGTACGCCCGTAGCACCGGCCTTGCTGACTTTCATTATCTGGCCTGCAGCTGACCTACTCATCTTTTTAAAAAGGTGCTTCTAACGACTGGCCACCTAATTTGTTAAGCAAGCTGGCTTGGGCTGTGAGAAGAAGGCGAGGGCTTTAGTTCCACCTGCTCATGCAGTATTGTTCTTACACAGCTTCCCACTTGTTTATTCTTCTTTTGCCTTCATTTCCCTCTTTAAGCGAGCTGTTTGCCCAGCATGCTGGTTTACAGAATGGGGAATGGTCTAGATGTATCTGCGGTTTCACTGACCTCCTATAGCGCTCATGGTGGGGGCGGGGGGCTCAGTTTGAGCCGCATCACATGCCGCCTTATGAAATCCACAGTATTCAGCCAAGTGGCAACTGCTTATGGCTCAGCCCGAGTATTTTCCAGTGAATGACAAAGTTACAGACCTCAAAGCCCGACACCCAACATTTGATCACCTCTTTGGCTCAATAACCTTGGTGTTAATGAAAAAATGCCCAAACTCTGTAAAATAATTTAGACAGGTGTATTCTGAGCCGAGTATGTGTGACCCACAGCCCAGAGCACATGTTTCCAAGAGGTTCTGAGAAAATGTACCCTCAGTACCCAGGTTACAGTTTGGTTTTATATAGCCATGGCAACAGGAATTGCCTGTTGCCAGAGAGGTATTGACCGTAGGTCAATACCTGGAAGGCGTACATTGGTTTGTCCTGAAAGGGCACATCACGGAGGAGGGGAGGGTTGTACAGGTAATAGGGAAGTTTAAAGATTCTTTCACCTGTAACGGGTTACAGAAATGAAGGTTTGTCTAAAGGCTTGGAATGTTTTAACTTAAGAGATGTCTGTTAATCAGAAACTCAAGAGATCTATTAAGTAAATTGATGGCCTGCAGGTGTTTAAGCTTTGTCTCGAGTGGCCTTAAGTCCGTTAATGATTTAGTACCCTATTGTTACAGAGAGTGACTCCCAAAGGGAGGGGGCACAGCTAGGCATGACCTCCCTTCTCCTCTTGGCCGACAACTCAGCTTTAAGGTTTTCCTGGGAGTCCCCTTGCCCAAGAGGAAGTCCATTCAGTCAGCTGGAGGAGCTTAAGATTTTATTTTAGTTCACACTGGGAAAGTTCCTTAGCTTCTCTGATCCTCCCTTGTCTTCATCTGCAAAATGGGTCAATTAATAGCCAACTCATGGAGCCATGATGGGAAGCACTTACAACAACTCGTGTTGCCTTCAGTACACGGTAGACGTTGCTCATGCTTGGTTCCTGCCACATGGTATTTACACTGGGGGCTGCAGGAACTGCAGTACACGCTGCTTTACCGCTGGTAGGTGGTCCATGGATGCTGGTAAGTAGAGTCAGCACAGGACCGAGCACAGAGCTCAGAACTCAGCTTCTTAGATGCCTGCTGTGTGCACAGTTTTGCCTGATTGTAAAGCCCAATGTACACCCGTGTTTTGCGTCATCGTGCCTTGCATTTGTTACTTTCAATTATTAGTCATGAGTTGTTTATGCCCCTACACGGCCAGGGCTTCTCCTCTCCACTCCTCTGTAGGCAGCTCCTGTCTGGCTCCCTGGGGGTGGTGGACCAGGAGGTCCTGGCAGGGCTGGTCTTGTCTTGCTCTGGCCATTCTGCAGTCTGTGGCCTCCCCAAGTCCACGCTGTCTTCTCCAGGTCTAGAACAGGATCTGGCTTTTGTAGGCCAAACTAGATACACGATTTGCAGGGCCCAGTGCAAAGCAAATGCAGGGCCCCTTGTTCAGAAATTGTTAAGAATTTCAAGATGGCGACTGCCAAGCATTAAACCAAGAGCGGGGCCTTCCGAGGATGACCCTGTGCCACCGCACAGGTCACACACCTGTGATGCCTGTCCTGTTCGCAGGCAAGAAGTGTTTCTTGAGTTGAAGCAAATAAAGTTAACTCAATGCACAGGGGTGCCTGGGCACCCCCAGTGTGCCCTGCTATTTTACGGCAGATAAATAAGTGTTGGGCCTGGTGAACGTGAGTTGCTGATTTGAGCCCAGCACCCATCTAGCTGTGTGACGCCCTGCCCGGCACCGCAGAACCTCTAGGAAATGCCTGCGCTCAGGCCCACCACAGGGATGCTGATTTGACTCATCGGGGTGGACCTTGGGCTCTGATAGTTTTAATCCTGTCTCCCCCGCCCACCTGGTGAATTCTAATGATTGAGAACAACAGACTTGGGCAAGTTGGGTCCACGGTGGTTTTTCTTTCTCCTCAGCAACAAAAATAGAATTAGGGCAAACATATTCCTGTGAGTTTTTTTTGCACTATTAATTTTAATTGTGGTAAAATAGACATAACATAAAACTTTCCATCTTCTCATTTTTAAGTGTACAGTTCTGTGGTGTCAAATACCCTCACATTGCTGCGCCACCATTGCCACCACCCATCTCCAGAACTGTCCGTCCTGCAAAACCGAAACTCTGTCCCCATTAAACACGAACTCCCCATTCCCCTTCCCCAGCCCCGGCACCCACCGTTCTACTTTCTGTCTCTGAATTTCCCTACTCCAGCTGCCTCCTGCACGTGGAGTCACACAGTCTTTGTCCCCTTGTGACTGGCTTGTTTCACTTACCATAAGGTTCTCAGGCTTCGGCCTTCTTATAGCAGGTGTCAGAATTTCCTTCCTTTCAAGGCCGAATAATACATTCTGTGCATACATTGCATTATGTTTATCCATTTATAATACTCGGGTTGTTTCCACCTTTTGGCTATTGTGGGAAAACATTCTATAATAGCGTGGTTTGACGTTACCCCCATCCGTAGATGGGAAAACCAAGACTCAGAGGCAGTGACTTGTCCCCGCAGTAGAGAATGAGTCTCCACCCCCCGAGCTGTCTGCTGCTTGGCCCTGCTCTCCCCACCTTTCCATACCTCCTTTCCTGCCTGCAGACTGGTGGCTTTTTTTAGCATTTAGACAAACAATGTCTATTTATCCAACGAGTGGCTTAGTAGTTTTCCTCCCTCTCGTGCCCGGTGGCTGAGCTGGTGCTGGTAGGAAACTGGATACACACAGGTGTCCCCTGCTTGGAGTCTTGTGTACACAACACCTGTGCGCACCTGGCCGCTTCAATGGCAGGGCTTGCTCAGTACGTGAAGATGTTGTGGCGCCTTTTGCTTCTTCAGGGCCTGATTGACAGGAGGCACGTGGAGGGGACAGACACAGGGAAGGCAGCAAGACAGCCACATGCAGCCCCACGGCAGATCTGGGGGTGGCTGTGCAATTCTTCTGTAAAGCTGTTGACTTCTATTAATTCCTTTGAAGTGTGGTGGGAAAGCAGAGCTTTGGTGTTTCCAGCCTGATCCCATCATTCCTAACTTGGGAAGTTGGTGTCATGACTTGTTCTCCCCAAGCCTTAGTTTCTTAGCTTTTTCACTATTAAAGGGAGATTATAGTGCCCGCCTTGCTGGGCCCTTGTAGATATTAAATCCGTAATGAGGGTTAAGCTCCCCCAATATATCAACACCCACCAACAAAGCACACATGTGCTTCCTTCTCTGTCTCCTTCCATTTCCTCTTGGGAGCATATGTTTTAACTTCATTAATGTTTTAGCATGTATATTTTGAACAAAGTCACCTATTTTTGTGGTCAAAAGAATGAAACCTTCTCTTTCTCTATACTGGGGAAGAAGAGATTGGCTCTGTGTGACCAATGTAGATTTCTTCTTTATTTGATATAGAAGACAGTAGAACATTATTTTTTCCAAAAGTTTTCAGGCTGAAAGACTGTTTTTCCTAAATCTGTAAATGTGAAAAGTGAGAGTCCAGTGTTTTAAATCTTCCATGTTTCAAAAATCTGACTCTTTTGGCCTTTCTTGGATTAGCCATTCCTTTGATGGCTCTAATGAGAATCTAATTGGGAAATGGAATGCTCTGGAACAGATTTTTTAAAAAATAGATGTATTTTAATGGCGTCTTCCTAAAGCCCCTAAAGCACTGCCTTAATAGCAATTTCTATGAAAGATCTGATGCCACAACCAGGTAAACTGAGTTTGGGTAATTAAGCGAGGCCCCCTGACAGATGAGGTCTTTGATCTATTTAATGTTGCCCTCACTGGTCATTATCTACTCTAAGGTGGGAAGGGGAGTGCTCCTTGCCCTTCTGGGCCACACTCTTGGGCCAGGACTCTGTCCACTTACTCAATGGCTCTGATTGGGGCGAGATGGTATTGACAAGGCTTCTTATGTCTCTGCATATTCATGGTGACTTCCCTGCCATGAACGTCACCAACAGGTGATATCGTGCACCAGTTAGAAAGTGATAGAAACCAGAAAGGCCCACCCCTCAGTGTCGTTGAGTGACAAGGTGCACAGTGTGTCACCTGTGTTGCAGCCATGACATTACTGGCCATGTCGGCCAGAGTGGATGCCAGCAGACCGGACAAAGTCACCCAGCTGGCTCCACAGGCTTCTACCCCCATATTTAATCTGTCATAAAGACTAGCTAAGCTCCCGTCCTCAAAGATCTTACAGTCAATGTGAGACACCCATGAAAAACACTCGCCATGTGAGACCGCATTGTGTGCCGTGTGGGATTGGCATTAGATTACGATAAGACTGGAAATTGGAGGAAGGAGAACTGAAGGCCTGTAGGGGGACAGGGAAGGCCTTGTGGGGAAGGCGGATGGGGAGCTGAGATCTCACGCGGGGAGGATTTGGAGAGGGAGGGAAACCAGAGAGGGCTTTCCCAGCCAGGGAACCAGCGCGGGTGAGTGGAGGGCTGGGGCTGGCCCTTATGGGGTGTCGGTCTAATGGGAGCTGGGCCAGGCACCTGGTGACCTAGTCTCTAGTCCAGCTCAGCCGTGAGCTTGCTGAGTGAGCCTGGTCAAGTCACTTAACCCTTTGTGGCCTGGCTCTTCATCTTTAAAATTGGAGCTTTGAGGTATATACCCCAAAGAATTGGAAATAAGGAATCAGGTACTTACTCATGAATGCTCCTAGAAGGAGTAATTCACAATAGCCCAAATGTCCATCAGTGGACAGAGGAATAAACCCATGTGCTACGTCCACACAACAGATTATCATTCAGCCACAAGAGGGAATAACATTCTAATACATGCCACGTTGTGGGTGAACCTAGAACACATTACGTTAAGTGAAAGAAGACAGATATAAAAGGCCACATATTGTCTGATTGCATGTATCTGAAACGTCTAGAATAGGTCAGTCCAAACTGACCGAAAGCAAGTTGGTGATTTCCAGGGGTTGGGGGGAGGGGAGTATGGGGACTGACCTCTTAATGGGTCCAGGGCTTCGTTTTGGGTGCAAATGTTTTGCAACTAGATAGAGGCGGTGGTTGCACAACATTGTGAATATACTAAATGCCACTGGATTGTTCTTTATAAAATGGTTAATTTTATGTTCACCTCGGTGGGAAAAAAAGAGAAAAAAATGTGGTGCATTGTACTAAATCCAAGCATTTCTACCCTCCCTCTGTGGTCCTGAAGGCTTCTGGCGGAGAGGTCCTCGAGGGATGGGAGGGCGGGGACTTTACCTGCCCAGGCTCTGTCCCCTTCAGCGATCACAGCTCTACTTTAAGCACGTGATACTCTGGGAGGGTCCTGGTAAGATCCCATGTGAAGAAGAGTTTCACAGTGACATTTCTTTTTTTAAAGGATGAAAGGTGAGCTCATCTTGCTGGTGTCTTTGCCAGATGGAAAATTCTATTTTTTCTTTGGAAATTGGCCACATGTCGTTTTTCAGCCTCACCTAGACCTCTTTGGGCTGTGGCCCTTCTGAAACAGAGCGCTCCATAGCCTTGTCTGGCAGAGGAAAAATGGCAAGCATCCCTGCTTTGGTGTCTTCGGAGAAATTTTGGCCACAGGACTTCCTAGACATGTGGGGCTCAGGTTCCAGGGGGAAGGCGGAAGAAGGGACGGCTGTGACAAATGCTTTAATAGCAGGACAGAGGGCATTACCTTCCCTCATCCTCCCAACACCCCAGTCTACTGAACCGGAACTGCATTGTCACGAGCTTCCCCAGGTGCCGGTCACAGTGCTGGTAGCCAGAAGAGTTCCAAGGCCGGAAGGCCAGCCTCCCGACTGTCTTCTCATGGCAAAAGGAAGTAAAACACAACCAGCCTTGTAGAATTTAGTTGGACTGAGGGATGGATGCCGGGCCAGGCCCAGTCTCTAGCCCATGGGAATCTCTCCATGAAAATCTGTTGAATCGCAGTCTACCGTCTGTGACTCTTGGGGCTTCGCACATCTCTCGGAGTTGCACTGGGTATAAGTTTCAGTCCTGGGGAAATTTCTCTTTTCACTCCATGTTCAGAGTTGAAACTCACCTCTTGGACCTAAAGATACTCAGCTGGGTTTTTCTTAAGCAAATGTAACCCAGGCAATTGAAAAATGCACGCATGCGGACTTACGAATAGCGATATTTAATGAGTTGGTGTTTCCGGATAGTCTTTAAAGGCCCCTTACAGCTGTGAGCAGATAACACGCACGGGCGATGTGCTCTCACTGGCCGTAGACAGGGAGGGCAGGACACGCTGCACCGAACATCACCCCATCACTTGGCCATTATAAAATGACTACTTCCTTGATAAACGTGTACCAGCCTTTCATATGTTATTTGAGTAAATGATAAAAGTGGCAATTAAGTTTTAGCAGGATGTGTTTACAAAAGCTTCTTTTTGAAAAACCAGTGCCAGTATACACAATGAACAGTCTGTATCTGTCTGTGCTCCAGGGCGGAGTCGGATTGCTTTTATGGTAAACATACAGAAACGTGTTGTGCTTAGGAGGTTTGTCTCCCCGTACCCCATGAAGTCTTTCATTAACCAAAGCTTTTTTTTTTAAATAACGTTCAGTTTATTGAAGTACTAGCTTTTTAAAAAGCTAGTTTTCCTTTTCCTTTTCAATTTATAAGACTTATTATTCCATTAATGGATTTAATTCTTTTTTTATTTCAGCATATTATGGGGGTACAGATGTTTAGGTTACATATGTTGCCCTTGCCCCCCCTCGCCCCCCAAGTCGAGTTTCAAGTGCGTCCATCCCTTGGATGGTGTGCATTGCACTCTTAACCAAAGCTTTTGTTTTAGCTGATCCGTTCCTGTTGTTCCCTGAATCAGAAATGACAGCTGTGTCACAACAAAAATGTCCCCTCTTTAATGCAAACGGAAAAGCTAAAACACTGGTGGTGTCTCTGAGACCATGCTTGAGCATTTAAATAAAAACCAAAGGTAAAAAGAACTGCTCGTGAGAGCCTAGCACATTCACCGTTCTGAGTCACGCTGCATTTCTGGCACACAACGAGACTAATTAAAAATGACTGATATTATTCAGATTACAATAAGAAGTTTTTTTCTTCCATCATCTCTATGTTTTTGTCCAAAGTACTTTTTGAATTTCCCTTGCTGTGACTTGAGTTGTTCCCTATTCAGCAAATTTTCATCATAAACACAAGACTATTATTCTGCAGCTTAAAAATGTGTGAAATGAAGAACAACGTCTTGTACTGGGAAGGTTTTCCGTGAATAGTGGTGGTTAATAATACAGAGTTGAAATCAAAGAGCAGTCACACATATCTGACTCCTGTCCCTGTTCTCTTTGATCGGTAAATACTACTTCTTGAGCATGTATGTTATTAGCCTTGATTCAGGTCTTGCAAAGGAGTTAAAATACAAAAGTCACCGAGAACATCACAAATCTTACAATTGAGTGCTTTCCGTGAAGCAGAGGAAATGAAATGAACCACACATTCTGTGCTTAATCAGTAGCGTGGACAAGGCCGCTGTGGGGCTCAGAGCAAGGCTGGGGCACTGATGTTTGAGATGAAGGTGCCCCCAGACCCATCCTCCATGCTTGAGTCAATAAGACCTTTTTCCCCCCCAGAAACCAAAATACATCTCGAGATTCCATTTTGAGCTAAAGTCTGCATTTGGTTCTAATCTTCACTTTCTTGCTGAGGAAACGCAAATGCTGGATTAAAGAGCATCACATTCATTTAATAGGAATTAAATAAAATCATGACCCTTTAGGTCCCTAGATGCTAGGCCTTCATAGAACTAATACCATCTAGATACTTGTCAAAATGGTCTGGATTCTTTCAGGTGCTAGTGTCAAAAATTGAGCTCAGACTGGCTTAAACAAAAAGAAAGAAAGGCAGGCAGGAAGGAAGAGGCTTCAGGACCGGCTGGATCCAGGGTCTTAGATGATGTCATCAGGAGGACATCTCAGTCCCACCTCTTGGTTCTACCTGCCTCTGCTTAACTTTGGTCTCAGATGGATTTTCTCCATGTAGCTACAAGATGGTCCCCAGCAGCTCCTCCTACCACACAGTGGGACTACAGAAAAAGTGTGGCTTTTCCCCTTAAGCCACCCCAAAGAATTCTGATTGGGCCACCTCTGGGCCAGTCACAGTGTTCAGTGGGTGGGACGATCTCACAGGCCCGAGTGACTGCCCACTCCTAGGGTTGGGAAGAGGGTCACATGACCAACAGCATGGGGCAGAGCTCTTCCCAGAGGAAGCACAGTTCCCTAAGGAAAGGAGGAAGGCGGACAACGTGGCAGACTGCAGTGTTCTTCGAAGGACAGGGCCGCACTGCAGTGGCAACATTGGAAAAGCAGCGCGACTTGAGAGTAAAACGGTTAACCTGGGCTCTGCCCCTTACTGCTGTGAGGCCTTGAGCAAGGTGCTTGACCTTTCGTGCCTCGCTTTCCTCCCTGGAGATGGAGGTAGAGTGGCGCCCCCCTCACAGGACTGTTGTGAGAACGAAACGAGCTAATTTACACAAAGCCCTCGGACCCGGCCCTGGCGCGTAGCAGTGCTGCGGAGTTGAACTGCTTCTGCCGGGGGCTGTCTGAGCCACGTGTTTTTAGTATCAGACGGTTCCTTTAATGGGGAAATAAGTATCCGCCCATTGATCCATTTACTGATTCATCAAATATTTATCACGCACCAACAAAGGGTCAAGTTCTTGCCAGCACGGGCGACAGCAGTGACCCAGACCCAGAGCCGCCCTCAAGGAGCTCATAGGTGAAGAGGCAGAAGGAGACAAGGAAGGACGATTATAAGGTGATGCGGGGAGTGCTCCGAGGGGGCGTCAGCAGGGCCACCCGTGTCCCACTGCGGCCATGGCTCTAGTCCTGAGCTCTCCAAACGAGTGTGTCTCTTCTTCTTGGCTTCTCTCTCTTCCCAGTTTCCCAGCTGTTCATTTGGAATCCTCCGCCCCTTCTCCAACAAACACCACCCTGCCCGCAGATGGAGGAGCTCCCGCTCCTGCCCCTCTTTTTGTGTCTATGACGCAGGAGGAGGAGTGGAAGTCACGCAGAAGGTGCTTCAGCAGGTGTGGAAGTCGCTGGTCCTCAGTTTAGGGCACTGGTTCTCAATGGGGGAAGGTGTGTGTAAGATTTTGTCCCCCAAGGGACATCCGACACTGGACACAGTTTTGTTGTCACAGGTAGGCAGTGCTGTTGGGATCCAGTAGGTAGAGAACAGAGATACTGCTGAACATCCTGTGGTGCACAGCACAGCCCCCACGGCAAGGACGAAGCCCCATGGGCTTGCATCGTAGAGAATGGAGAAGGACTCCCTTGCCTGGCCTGGCCGTGGGCCGCGGCGGTCCGTGCAGAGGGAGCACCCACACGCATGCCTCTGCCTCTGCAGACGTCTGGGGAGCAGCGCCGGCCGCTGGGAAGGGGCTGTGACATCAGCATCGACAGCCCCTCCTGGACACCCTCGTGCTGGTGCTCACCTTCCTACTGGGGTGTTTACGATTATAAAACTGTAATTGCAGGTGTTTCTGTTTTCTGCAAGCAGAGCTACCACTTGCCTGCACTGGAATATGGGAGGCGGAACTTGCCGCATTCCCCCCAGGTCTTCTTCCACAGAGCAGAATTTTTAGCTGGGCACATGGCGGCCGAGAAATAAAGACATTTCCCTGCCGCCCTGCAGTGAGGTGAAGACATGTGACTGGCTCTGGCCAATGAGGTGACAGCCACAGAGTCCGCCACAGAGCCTGGAACCCCCTGCTCCCGGCGCAGACGCAGTGGTGGGGCGCCGTCTGCACTACGAGACAAGGCCCTAACCCTGGGGGTGGCCGAGTGGAAGGCGACAGCGCCAGGCCCTGCGGCTTGCCAGGGGGCTGGATCTCTCCTGGCAGACTTAACCACTGCCACTCCGTGTCGCTGACACTCTCAGTCAACCCGATCCTGCCTGGTACAACTCGTAAATTCATTCTTCGGCTTTCAGATTTTTACCTTTTAAACTTTTTTGGGCTCACCCTAAAATAGGGTGAGTACAGACTGGTGGCCCACCGGGCAAGGCGCCTGTGGAATCACATGCATGGCACAGCCACCCAGAAAGGACAGGGGTCATTTGTCATATTTGTGCCACATACTGCCCACCATTTTGTGAGCATCTGGAAGGGAAGCTCTCTGGGGTCACTCGGGAGAACATCGCTGGCGTGTGCTGTGTGTCTCTCGCGGGCAGCCAACAGCCTGAGAACGCCGCAGAGGGGTGCAGGGCTGCACCGGTGTCCGGAACCCCGGCAGTGAAAAGGGAAGGCAGAATGTTTATCATAAGCCTGGCCAGCAGGTGACACGGGAGGTCTTCCCAGTGTAAGTGACACCCCAAGTTGGAGGAGCAGAAAAAAATAAGGGGAGGAACAATGTTCAGGAGGGTCCCACGGCACCTTCCTAGGTAATGAGCAAGCTCCTTTTCCGCCCCCGCTGACTCACGGAGGGGGTGTGCGTCCCCACCCGGTCCTGGCATGCTCATGTCCTGCCTGCCTTCTCCCAGGGAAGGAGGATGAGAGAGGCCCGGAGCCTGGACTGGGCATCTGTCCCCGCTCCTCAGCATCTCTGGTTTCTGAAAGGACTTGGGGGAGAAGGCGGAGGAGGATTTTCTTTTCCAATCCAAAGAGACTGTTAGTGCTCTAATTCCCAACGCTCTTCCCATGCGTGTGAAGCCGCCTCCACTCACTCTCTGCCTCTTCCCTCCCACTGGTGGACCCCAGGCCTGGGGCATTGCTCTGTCCCTGCTCTGCCACCTGAGACACTCCTGGCCAGGTGCTGCCGCTTCCTTGTGCACCTGCCCTGCAGGAGTGATCGGGACGCCCTGCTTGGCCCCCTACCTCAGCTCAGCGCCCCTTTCCCTCCCTGAGAAGCCATCCCTCCTTGCCCCTGGGGAGTATGGTGTCAGCAGATCCTGCCCACAGAGAAGATGCAGTGGTCTCAGAGAGGGTGGGGACTGCTCTGCAGAACAGGCAGTAGGTAGAAGAACTGGGACATAAGCCTAAGGCTTCCGATTCCAGGGTACGTGTTCTCTCTCTCTCTCTCTCTCCCTCTCTCTCTCTCTCCATGTACCACAGTTCCTTCGTGCATAAACACTTGAATAATATAGAACTATAGAAAGTTTTGACCAATATAGAATGGTCAAACTTTAAGACAACTCAATCATTTCTAATGGAGAATAAAAAGTTTTTTTGGTAATGACAGTATAATAAAATGCTATGATTAAGAGCTGAATCATAGTTGTTTAAAATAAGTTGCTTTATAGAACCAATTAGCAGTGCTAAAATTACCTGCACTGTTCTACTTGAATGGCCAAGAGGTTCAAAACACAAAGTTCCTAAGCAGGAGAATGAGACTTATACAATAAAGCAATCTTTGAGAGGCAACTCCATTTCCAAATTTGTATTCCCAAGAAATGAGAAATGAAAATCAGCCTAAATGATGAAATGTTTCCCCAGGTTGTTGGGAAAATGCAAGTCTCAGGATCTGGCCTCCAAGGTGGAGCGAGCGTTTCTACAGGGCTGAGGCCTGGCTGGTGGCCACTGAGAATGCTGGTGGCCTCAGGTGTGGCAATTACAGAAGCTGGGGGCGTGGGGGGACTGCCCGGCTCTGCCTGGCTGAGTAGATGCATTACCGTGCTCTCTAGAAATAATGGGAATTAGCCACTTAATCCTTGGCACATGGTGCTGATAATGTACCAATTAATGACTAATTAGAAAGATGTTTCCAGAACATTAGGTTCTCAGAGAAAGTCTTATTTGAGAACCATGCTCACATCTCCTCTCTTTTCTTCCCATGGTGTTCAGCGCGGGGGGTGCCTGGTGAAGCCAGGTTTCTGTGCAGGGACTCCAGGGCTGTTCGCGCACTGGCGCTGCTGAAGCGGAGAAGGTCAACTGCCCCCGCCCCGGTCATCCCACAGCCCGGTGAAAAATGTGCGTATCCGTCTTCCACCGTGGGGTGGGCTTGCATGGCATTCCTTCCAGTCCTGAATTCCGGAATGTGAGTGGAAATCGGGTGAGCCAGGAAAAGAGGGAGCGCGTGCTGGAAGAGAGAGAAAAGCTCTGCCTTGTTTTCTTTGAAGGGACGGTGGGATCTCGCCATGTTCCACAGCGGATTCCTTGTGGGGAGGACAGAGGTGGGCGGAGCAGTCCCTGTCCAGCAGCGATGTGCCCCTGGGGACCTTGGAGGAGAAGCAGGAAAGGAAAAGTTTACAGTGGCTCCCAGTGCCCTGACTTTGGGAAAGGAAGCGATGATGGCGGGTGACCACGGAGCAGCCATGTGTGGGTGGCAACACCCTGAGCCCTAAGGAATAACCTTCTACATGTCCACGCCTTCAAACACATCCGTGGAGCACCTACTATGTGCCAGGCTCTGTTCCAGGCACCAGGACAGAGTCGTAAAAACCAATCCTTATTCTCGTGGAGTTGGTATTTAAGACGGGCTCTCACCTGCAGCACCACTGGCATTTTGGGTGGATATCACTTCGTGGTGGGGCTGTCCTGTGCACTGTAGGATGTTAAACAACGTTGCTGGCCTCTACTCCCCGGATGTGAGCAGCACCCCCCAATTGTGACAACAAAGATGTCTCCAGACCTTACCTAATGTCCCCGGGGGATGGAGGGGAACAGCACTGCCACCAGTCGAGAAGCATTTTTTTACTAGAAAAACCAGACAATAACTAATATAAATAAGTAAATATACACATGCTAAACTGTCAAGAGAAATAAAGCAGGGGTGGGTGGACGGAGTGTTGATGGGGCCCAGTAGGGCTTCCCAGGAGGTGACCTGGGAATAAAGTCGCCAGGAGGCGAGGGCAGCCCCCGTGCTGGGTGAGAGTGTTCCAGGTGCGGGGGAGCAGGTGGAGGGCCCGGGAGGGGTGCGGGGGCCACAGAGGGCGGTCAGCAGAGGAGGGTGGGTCCCACTCACCGCTGTTTATCCTCACTTGGGGCTGTGGGTCAGAGGCCAGCTCGGCTTAGCTGGTTTCTCCGCCTTGGGCCTCACAGGCCGGAATTCCGGCGCTGACCAGCGGGGCTCCCATCAGGAGGCTCTGGGAAAATCCGCCTCTCAGCGCCCCCAGGCCGTTAGCAGACTCGGGTGCCCTGTGGCTGTGGGCAGAGGTCCTCATTTCCTTGCTGGCTGTCAGCTGGATGCTGTCAGCGTCCTGAGCTCCCGGGGGCCTCTGTGTGGTCCTTGCCCGTGGCCCCTGCACATAGAGTGAGTGAGGCCTGTGAGTCCTTCTCATCCCTGGAATCTCTCCCACTTCCGCTCTGCCTCCAGCCAGAGAAAGTTCTCTGCTTTTATGGCCCCAGGAGGTTAGAGTGGGCTCTCCCAGGGAATCGGAGGCAACCTCCCTTTCTTAAGAGAGATGACGAAGTTGCCTTAATTACATCTGCAAAGTCCCTTCTACCATGTAGCACAGCATGTTCCTGGGTTCCACGGATTATAACGTGGACATCTGGGGACAGAAAACAGGGTTCTGAAACAAGGGACATGGTGGTATTTGTCTGAGTACGATGCCTAATGAAGGGGACGCAGAGCTGGGCTTGCCTGGGGCAGATCCTTCACACCAACCTTCACTGATGCCACCCGTGGCCGTGACCGTGGCGAGGTGTGTACCGATAGCAGTAAATCCTGACCGAGCACCCACTGCTATTAATATGTGCCAGGCATGGGGGGGAGGCTCCCCTCGCAGCTCCAGGAGGTCGGACCACTCTTAGCCTGGGGTTCTTATGAGGAAACTGAGGCTCAGAGAGACAAGGCTCCCTCATCTGAGAGTGGGCGACCCAGGGCTCAGTCTAGGCCCACCCACGCTCCAAACCAACTGCTGTCCTGCGAGATTCTCTCCCAGAGCAGCCCCCACACGCCGC
Organism: Avahi laniger; assembly: GCA_963575035.1. Taxonomy (NCBI): domain Eukaryota; kingdom Metazoa; phylum Chordata; class Mammalia; order Primates; family Indriidae; genus Avahi; species Avahi laniger. The sequence goes on along the minus strand of CAUYSK010006956.1, from coordinate 24,498 downwards.
CCATCGCTTTTCATTCATTTCTACCAAAAAGGAAATAGGAGGAACCACCCACTCTGCTCCTCTATCGAAATATGCTTCAGAGAGAGCCCCGGGAAGGGCGTGCCGAGAGCCCACTCTGGGGGCTCGAGGAAATAGGCTGTGTCATCTATAAAGAGAATACGGAGCGAAAGTTCCATAGCAACCAGCCTGACAAGGGACAGGTGATGTAGGCGGGGGCGCTGCGTGTGGCAGCCCTGCCGAGTTCCCAGCGTGGGGAAGACGGAGAAGACGCAGAGCTGCTGCCTCACTCCGATGGCAGCTGGCCTCCACCCGGGTCGCGTGTGAGACACACACCTGTGTGGGACGCAGAGGTGCCTTCAGAAGGCATTGATGTCGATATGCTCCCCACCTCTCCAGGGCACGGCAAGTTGTCAACGCTCAGCTGATGTTGCATCTGGCTCTTATTTCTATGAAGCTTATATCTGATTCCGTTTATACACAGTTCTAGAAAAGGGAGTCAGATCTACCGCGTCAGAGAGCTGCTAAGTGCTTTCCTCAGGCCAGGAGTGGGGTGGATTGCAAAGGCGTACGAGGAAACTTTTTGGGTCATGGGACAATTCTGTATTGTCATGGTTATGTGTGTTTACATTTGTCAAAGCCCATTGGACTGTACAAACAGGAATGGATGCATTTTATTGTATATAAATCTGTGTCAGTAATGATTTTTTCAAAAGGAGGGCCCCAGCCTTTGCTTGGGAGAAGGACAGGACTGAGCTGAATCTGGATCTTCCTGCCGATAATTACGTTGAGCCTGGGCCAAGTCGCTCCGACTCCATGTGCCTGCTTTTCTGTCTTCCCAGTGAAGTGACAGCTCGGACCCAGTTCCACGGAGCTGTGCAGACGGACTCGCCGGCTACCACGTAGCTCCAAGAATGGACTACCGAGTGCGGTGCGAACGCCGCGCTGCATTCCTGCCTGCGAATGATGCTGGCTGGGGCAGCTGACTCTTAACTAGCCCCCCAAGCAAAGCTGGCCTGTTAGGTGCTGCTCTCCTGCTTCTTCTCGGTGTTGGTTGGGTATTCAAAGCACATCAGCTGTGCTTTGAAGGACAAAATGTATGCAAACATGAGCCTGGGAATTCGAGGCTGCAGTGAGCTATGACGATGCCACTGCGCTCAGCCTGGATGACAGAACAAGACCTTGTATATAAAAAAAAGTCAGGAAAGCATGTTTGCTTTTTGCCTCCAGTGGTTCCTGGCCTCCCATTAATGGATGGGGTGGTGAGCAACACTGAAGGTTTCCTAGGAAGCCCAATTTGTGATCTTAGTAATCTCTTTCAGCTCTCTGATGCCTGTTTCCCCACCTGAACAGTGGCTTGGTGAGGCCTGGTAGATGGAGCCTCTGGCTGCACCGGAAAGACCTGGGTTGGATCCCACCATCAGCTATGTGAAGCCTGTAGGTGGCCAGGAGCAGTAAGACTGGCATGACAAGGACCCAGGATGTACCCATGGTGGGGGGCTGAGGAGCTGTGGGGCAAGATGCCAGCTCCACCGGTTACTTGCTGTAGGAACTTCTCATAGGTTTTCGTACCCTCTGTGCCTCTGTCCTTCCTTGGAACATTGAGGACAGTAACAGTATCTACCTCCTAGTATTGTTGTAAGGGTTAGAGCAGCTAATGCTTTGGAAGCACTTAGAATAGTGTCTGGCACCTAGCCAGCACTAACTCTAACCCTAACCCTAACCCTAACCCTAACCCTAACCCTAACCCTAACCCTAACCCTAACCCTATCGCATTTGTCAAACACGATAAACGAAGGATGAGGCAAAGTAATATACGTAAAACTCTGACCGCTGGTTCTGGGACTGTGTGTGCTCAATTTGTGTTGGCGAGTGGTCCTCTGACTTCAGTGTCTATTCTGGCAGAATTGATTGAAATGGGACTAGATTTTAAGTAACAAGGATAATGGCTTCTGTGGTCTATAGGGAACCTCGTCTTATCCTTCATGTGTTGAGTCTTGATTTTTAAAATATATTTTTTCCCACTAGAAATTCCAGGTCAGCTTCACTAGTTCTCACTTCAATATGTAATATTTGCATCACTTTTGAGAGCAGATGGTCAAAAATAGAGGTAAATAAATGTTGAAATCCTTAATTTTCTTTGCAAATAAACTTTTCTATATATTCATATCTATTAATATATCTGTATATCTCTATATTTCTATATAGCTCCAGAATTTTATATCTGTGTGATCAAGTGATCGATACAGATTTATATCCATCCTTTTTAATGAGATGCCAATGACTGGTACCTATTAGTAGAAAAAAACATGGACACTAATGGGCAATATTAATGATATTAGATTTTATTTTCTGGGGTCCTTTATGCCCATGGACCTTTCTGGTGGTCTGTGAAACCTGTGGGCCACTTTTCAGAGCAAGATTTTTATATGCATGAGATAAAACACATAGGTTTTAAAGAAAATCAATTAAGATACGATTATATAACAAATGCGTTGCAGAGCAACATATATGCTATGTCATAACCAGAGCGCCACAGGAGCCGGGGTGAGCTAGTCCCTGCGGTAATTTTGAAGTAGTTATGAGCATAAATGGCGTGTGGGTGTAACATGGTATGAAATGATCTGTGATTTTTATTGTGTCAAAGTCACAAGGCATGCGGACACGTCCGTGTGGTTGTTGCCTACGTGCATATGGAAGGAAATGATACGTTTCACTTAAAGTCTAGTGAAAATAAAAATGTAACTTTTACTGTTCAGGCTCCCGGATCTAGGTCAAGAGTCTGCTTGATTTGGTCCCTTTCGTTCCCTCTTCTTCCTCCCTCCGCCTAGTGTAAGAATCAGGAAGGCAGGGGCCGTCTCCGCGGCATCAGAACTCCTTCATCTACAGGAAGCACAGACTATACCTGGACATGTCTGACAATGATCTGAATGTTTGTATCCCCACAAAATCCACACCCCCGAGGGATGGGACTAGCAGGCGGGGCCTTCGGGCGGTGATTGGGTCACGAGGGTGGACCGCTTGCCACTTGTGCCACGTGAGGCCAGCGTGGGGAGGCGTCTAGGAGGAGGCAGCCATCACCACACTCCGAGTCTGCTGGCACCCCGATCTCGACTGCCAGCCTCTAGAACTGTAAGAAATCAATGAAATAAATGTCCGTTATTTATAAGTCGCCCACTCCGTGGTATTTTGTTACAGCAGCCGGAACAGACTAAGACAATTTCCTTCTCAGAGATGTTACTGTTTACATTGAATTAACATGTCTCAGAAGATACAGGGATCTCATGTCTCACGGAAGGCAAAGGAGGCAGCTTGTGGCTGTTCCCTTAGAATCTTACAGAGTGCTGCTTGGATATAAATTTCACATGGGCTGAATTGGGAACGTCGCCAGGGCTGATTCACGCGCTGCCCTCGCCGAGGCGGCACACGTAGCCCAGGGCTTTACCAGCCCTCGTTCCCAGCAGCAATGATGAAGACCCCAGCACCAAGGCTGAGTTAATTAAAGTGCTTTATTTAATAATCTGTGGTGTCACTGAGGGCAGTGAAGGTGATGCTGAACGCAGACGGTCAGGGTGAGCAGGAAGCTGAGAGTCACGTTGCCACGGCAACATTGTCCCTGGCCTGCCTGTGAATGAAGCTCTTCCTCTAAAGACCTTGGTTTTGAAATGCTGGGAACATAGAATCTAATTGTTGCAACAAATCTAAATAGAATTTTTGGAGAGAGACAGAGACACAGAGAGAAACTGACAGAAAGTGAGAGAGACAGAGAGACAGAGAAGGACAGAAGGAGACAGAGAGAGGGGGTGGAGAGAGAGTGAGAGAGAGAGAAATAGGCTGGGAGAGGCGCTCCTGGTGCTGTTGGTGGTATCAGGAAGAGGCACGTTTCTCTCCGAACGGATTTGCCGCCAGTGCAGGGAGTAAGATGACGCCATGTCTCTCTCCCTGCTCTGAGCCTGGCACCTGGAGATTTGGCAAAACCAGAGAGAGCAAAAGCTGCCTCCAGCCTGTGACACCCAAGACTGGTCTCTCTTTTATTGCTGGGCTGCTATGGATGGTTGCACATGTCGTGCCCTGCACCAAGCATCCAGAAGAGGGTTCAGGAGCCGGCCTGTGCTCCTTGCACCTATCCGTGCCCTGATGAGCACCTCTGTCTACCTGGCAAAAGGGGTGTCTTTTCTAACATGAACAAAGGCACCAGGTGGGCTACAGCAGCCCGTTCCCTCCTACATTTTCCCTTTTACATAGAGGCGTGGGGGAGCTCTTAAAAGTATATTTATATGCAATGGTAACCTCCCACATCCTGCCTCCTTACCTCTGATGCAGGCAGTAAAGACCAAGTCCCCGATAAATAAACAGGAACACACGGTGATTCAAAGGTGGTTTGGGATCTGTGCAGACTCTCGGTGTGTCCTCGACTGCCCCTTCTTGGGGTTGAGGTGAGAAGTCTGTAGTTTCCGGGAGGTGACAAGAATGTCAGCTCTGCGGTAGAAGCTCAGCTCTGCCACTCATGAGCTTACTCCTCAGATAAAAGTCCTTACCCCCAGAGCCTCGGTGTGCTCATCCGTACACTGGGTGGGTCGTAACAACACTAATTCAGAACAGGGCTGTTGCGAGGATTCGAAGAGATACATCATGTGAAGTTGGCATGTGCGTGTGTGCTGCTTGTGTGTACATGTGAGCAGAGCCCTGACGTCCCAGGGCAGGCCGCCCCTGCCACATGTGGCTGTGCGTGTGTGCATGCCTGGGGCCTCGCTCCTGGGGCTGCCTGCAGGCTGAGCCTTGGCGACATCACTGCAGGTGCTACAAGATACTGTCCAGACAGTAACAAATCTCTGCCTCTCGCTCCCAGGAAGGGCGTGTCCTGGGCTCCCTCCTGCCCACGTGGTGCCAGCCTGCCTCCTAGGGAGGGAAAGCACAGACCCGATGCTCCGACTGGCAAGAGTTCTGATGCCACATGTGCCTTGGAAACATGTGTCCTGGGGAGGGTGAGGCCCACATGGGCTCCCGCACCAGGTTAGAGAAGCCCATGTTCAAGGCCTGCTCTGCCAGCCACATGACCAGGGTTAAATTCACTTGCTCCGAGTCCTTTCTTCCTCGTCTGTGAAAGAACAAAGTACCCTTGAGTACCCAGTTTGAAACAGGACAGGTAAACTGACTGTGTGGGGTGTGCAAGTTCCTCCTGTGGCTTGGACATGATCATCGAATGTTAATATGTTGACGTTGACGTCCTGAATTGTGGCCACGCGTGGGCAGGAGCCTGCACTTCTCTTAGGCTCAGTTTCCTCCGTGGAGAAAGGGGACGGGGGGTTTGGCCACTGTGAGCCCAAACATAGAGTGAAAATCACGAATCCCCGAAAATTGCATGCAACATGATAACCTTTTGTAAAAATACAAAACAACTGAAACTAAAGAGTATGTTTTTAGGAATACATATATATGATAAAACTATAAAAAAGGCTAAACGTAGGTTCAGCATAAGTGGTGCCTCTAAGGGACCCATGAGTGGATTGAATGGCCGTTAATGCTCCGCATCACGTTTTTGGTGGACTCACTTGGGTCGGGTATATGCATATGTGTGTGCATGTGTGTGTGCACATTTGTATATGCATATCTGTGTACAGGTATGTGCACACCTGTATATGCATATCCATGTGCGTGTGTGTGCACACCTGTATATGTGTATCCATGTGTGCGTGTGCACATCTGTATATGCATATCCGTGTACATGTATGTGCACACCTGCATGTGTATCTGTGTGCATGTGTCTGTGCATACCTGTATATGTGTATCCATGTGCGTGTGTGTGCACACCTGTATATGGGTATCCGTGTGCATGTGTGTGCACACCTGTATATGTGTATCCATGTACACGTGTGTGTGCACACCTGTATATGCGTATCCGTGTGCGTGTGTGTGCACACCTGTATATGTGTATCTGTGTGCATGTGTGTGTGCACACCTGTATATGTGTATCTGTGTGCATGTGTGTGTGCACACCTGTATATGCGTATCCGTGTGCATATGTGTGCATACCTGTATATGTGTATCCGTGTGCATGTGTGTGTACACACCTGTATATGTGTATCCGTGTGCATGTGTGTGTGCACACCTGTATATGTGTATCCGTGTACACGTGTGTGTGCACACCTGTATATGCGTATCCGTGTGCATGTGTGTGTGCACACCTGTATATGCGCTCCCAGTGATGGGAGGACGGTCATCCTTATCTGTGAACCTGATATTGGAGAGAGACAGAGACAGAAACAGAGACAAGGTGTTCTGGGCTATCTTTCCCAAGCAGTCTTTCTGTCCCTTACCTGACATTCCCTGGACAGGAGAGCTGTCCCTGTTCACAACTGTTGGGGATGAGCATAAACGAAGGTCCACGTGTCCTAAGCACAGTTTGGAGGACTAGTCCCTGAGACCAAGCATTTTAGTCGGGTGGCAAGAGGACATAAATAGTGACTCCAACATTTCAGCAAGGTTTTAAAAGAAATACAATGTACAAAAATATTATTTTGTGGCCATATGGTCCAAAGTTATTTATTTTTCAGATGAACAAATTCCTGTTCATTTAGTAAAAGAACAGGAAAGGAATATTTCCGGTGCACTAAGCGAGTGCTTGCCTAGTGCTTTGCTGGGTGCTTTTTTGGAGGTTCACAGCAAACTCCGTGAAAGCTCAAACCCCGATGTGCTCTGTGGTGCAGTGGTCAAGAGTGCAGGTGTCTAGCGGCTGGTGCCGCCGAGGATGGGAGGCAGGGGACACCCTCTCCCGGTGGGGCATCGTCCAGTGGTAGGCACCTAGGAACAGCAAGGTGGCAGTTTCCTGTACAGCGAAACACCCGCTGACCCCACGACCCTGCAGTCCGCTCCTGGCAAGCGGTTTGTCCAGAGAAGTGAAATGAAAACACTTGCCCATAAAGACTTGCCCGAGAGTGCCCCTAGCTGCTTTACGCATCACAGCCCCAAACTGAAAACAGCGCAGGTGTCCGTCCACAGGCAAACGGTAGCAATCGGCAGTGTATTCAAGCCATGGATGACAGAGAAGGAACACAGCATATAGTAAGCGTTTTATTTATATGATGTTCAAGAACAGGCAGAACCCGTCTACGATGATAGAAATCAGTGGAATCACAGGGCTTCAGAGCAGGAACTAGAGAGGCCCACAGCTTGGAAAAAAAAGGATATCTGGGTAGAGCGAATATCCCTACTCCAGTGATGCTCCAAATACCACAGAGTAAGTTTGTTTCTCCAGTGGATGGGTTAATAATAACAGCTATCAATTATTACCAATAATGGTTGCTATTTGTTGAGAATCTATTATGGGCCATACACAGTGTTTTAGAAACTTTTCTACCAGAGTATACCTGACATCGGAGGGGAATGGATTCTTCCCTGGATTGATGTGGGAATGAATAGCCCACAGCAGCCATTCCAAGGCTGAAATTTATTTGAAGTCTATGTCTTATCTTCAAAATTCATAAGAGTTTTGCCTTATGGAACCATTATATAGTCACGTTTGTTTTCTATAAAACAGATACTTTAAATTATTTACCATCTAAAAAAATTAACACCGCAGGAAAATGTAGCATATTTACTCAGTGCTTTCATGTACCCTCTAGCGTATTATTATTGAGTAACCATGGGGGTTCCTGTACTCAGTTTGAGAACTATGTCATCATTATTTTATTTAATTAAAAAAAATTTTTTACAAAAAACTCCATGCCGCTTTATTTCAACCTTCATCCAAAAATACAAAAGTGTTAAAAATGTGTAGATATTGACCTCCAATCCTCATAGACAGCGGCTGCCTCTGGACAGGGAGTGGATTGGTGAGAAAGGTGCACGAGGGAATTTTCTGGGGGGATGATCTGTTCTATGTCTTGATTTGGGTGGGGACTACACAGATGTTTAAATTTATCAAGTTGTTTTGTGCATTTCACTCTATGTAATTTTATCTGATTAAAAATATTTTAAATCGTAAAATCTTAAGAAAAAAGTTTTTTAAAATCTTTATAAAAAATACAGGTCCTGAAGACAGACTTCCTGGGCTTAAACCCTTTCATTACTGTGGGAGATTCCTGTGGCTACTATCACAAATTATCACAAATCTAATGGCTTAAAACCACACGACTTTATTCTGTGCCAGGCCTGGAGGGCAGAAACCCGAAACTAGTTTCCCTGGGCTGTAACCAAGGTGTTGGCAGGGCTGTGCCCTCTCTGGAGGTTCTTGGGGAGAATCTGTTCCTTGCCCTTCCGGCTTCCGGTGGCGGCCGCCACTCCTTGGCCCATGGTCCCTTCCTCCGTCTCCGAGCCGCAGCACGTAGCTTGCTTCCGTGGTCATGTTGCCTTCTCCTTCCGCAGCACGTCTTCCTCTGTGACCTTCTGTAAGGACCCCGTGACGGCATTTAGAACACGTCTGGATAACCCAGGACAATCTCTTCATCTGAAAAACTGTAATCACTTCTGAAGTCTCTTTAGCCACATACGACACTTTCAGCCTTGGAACATTCACGGGCTTCGGGGATTAGGACGGGGATATGTTTGGGGCCAGTGTGCAGCCGGCCGCATATACCGCTCGCTAGCTGTGTGTCTGTGGGCAAGTTCCTTCACCTCTCTGAGACTCAGGATTCTCATTTTTAGAGTGGAGATAATTATGGTATCTAGTCACAGCTGTGCGGATTCAATAGAAAGTGCTTATCCAGTCACATAAGGACAAATACTGCATGATTCCACTTCTAGGAGGCATCTAAAATCGTCACACTCCTGGCAGCCGAGAGTAGAATGGTGGTTGCCGGGGCTGGGGGAGGGGAATGGGGGCTCGTTTCTCAAAGGGTGTAAAGTTTTGGTTATGCGAGACAAGAGTTAAGTTCTAGACATCTGCTGTTCAGCGCGTACCTGTGGTTACCAATACAGTATTGTGTACTTTGAACTATGTTCAGAAACAGATCTCACGTTAAGTGTTCTCACCACGAAACACAAAAACACAGATGGGCAGGAACTTTTTGAAGGCGATGGATATGTTTAGTCCTTGACCATGGCTATGGCACCATGGCTGGACGTGTATGCCCAAACTCATCAAAACTAGACATTAAATATGTGCAGTTTTTTGTAGATCAATTATATCTCAAAAAAGTTTTAAAAAAGACTATTAACGGATTAAAGAACCATAAATAAATAAAATAAATAAGTAGTGCTTAGCCCAGGGCCTGGCACATAGTAAGAGCTCCATAAATAACAGCTCTTGTTATTTTACCGTGATCTCATCATTATGCTGTTTAATTGTGCCAGGCACAAGCTAAGCCTTGAGAGCCCAAGGATGAAAAGACACAGCGCCCATCCTCAAGGAGTTTACAGTCCAGTGGAGAGACAGAAACACAAACTGCGTATCAGACAGCTCAAGCTGCCATAACAACACCCCAGACTGGGTGACTCAGACAGCAGACGTTTATTGTCCCACAGCCCTGGAGGCTGGAAGTCCAAGATCAGGATGTCGGCAGGGTTGGTTTCTCCTGAGGCCTGTCTCTTTGGCTTGCAGACAGCAACCTTCTCACGTGTCCTCACATCGTCTGTGCATGTCTGTGTTCTGATTTCCTCTTCTTATAAGAACACAAGTCGCACCGCATTAGGATTCATCCTAATGACCTCATTTCACCTTGCTCACCTCTTCGAAGGCCCCGTCTCCAAACTTAGTCCCCTTCTGAGAAACTGGGGGTTAGGGTTTCAACATAGGAGTTTTGGGAAGACACAAGCCAGCCCATAACACAATGTACAGCAAAACAAAAAGAAAATTGCAAAAGAAAAGCGCAATGTAGACAGGAAAGGTGGGGAAAGGAACAACATCTCCTTATGGGCACACCTGCTCATGAGAGCAAAAGTTCGGCAGTCTTTCTACCACAGGAATTAACCACTGGCAGAGGAAAAATGGGGAAACGGGCTTTGTGAGTCCAGGAAGGATGGCGGAGGGTCAGATGGAGGGTGTGGGTGACAGCACGCAGGTCACTGCCTGGCAGAGGCAGCTGGCAAGGACAGGAGAGCTCAGGAGAGGTGGCGGGCAGTGGGTCGAGGAGGAAGAGCCCTTGTCCTGTGGCCCTCTCTGTCCACCATTCGAGGGTGGGGACACTGGGACTTGGCTCATACCTGACCCCCTCCCATGTTCACACGACCTGATGGTTCTCAAACTGTGGAACCGGGACCCACCTCTCCCCGTTGCTTGGAGAGGTGTCTGCAATGCAGATTCTCAGGTCCCGCCCAGAGCCGCTGAGTCAGAGGCTGCGGGAGGGGACAGCAAGGGGTGTTTCACCAGGTCCTCCAGGAGACTCTGATGCCGCTGTCATTATGCTGAGCTGAGTTTGAACTGAGTGGCCTCGCACAGACGCTGGCTAGAGAAGAAGGCTGCTGCAATGCCAAGTCGTGGGGCAAATCCATGTGTGATCTTAGGGCGAGGAGGCCTCGTATCGGACCCCAGCTCAGACACCCTGCATTTTAGGATGGGCAACTTGGCCTTCACCTTGCGATGGTGAGCAGGAGACATTCTAGGGAACACTCCGGCAGGGAGTCAGGCACAGGTAGCTACTCAATAGATATACATCTTCTTTCCTCCCTGGACCGAGGCCCTGGTAGACGACGTTTATGGCATTATTTTGCTTTTGTTTTACAGCCTTCAACATGGTCCATGCTACTTTAAGAGAACTTGGAGGAGGGAAGGCTGGGGAGGATGTAGTCCATTTTTTCCTCCTTTGGGGCTAATCAAACCCCAAGAGGGCCTTAGTGGTTCTTATGTGAATTCGCAGCCTACATGGGCTTAGGCGGAAACCTCGGAAGCAGACGGGAGAAGAGGAAGAGACACATTATGAATGGAAACCTACAGCGGCTTTTGAGTTCAAGTGACCTAAAGGGGCATGTTAGGTCCCGACTCAGGGTATGAATTTCCTGGGGCTGCTGTAACAAAGTGCCACCAGCTTGGTGGCCTAAAATAACAGAAATTGATTCTCTCACAGTTCTGGAAGCCCTAAGTCTGAAATCAGTTGGGTCCTTCTCGGGAACTCAGGAAGAGACTCCCTCCTTGTCTTTCCCTGGTTTCTGGTGGTTGCCCCTGACCCTCAGTGTTGGGGACTTGCAGAGAATTGCTGCAATCACACGGTGCTCTTCCTTTGTGTCTGCATGTCATCTTGCCTCGGGGCCTGGCTGTATTCTCTTCGTACGAGGACACCAGGCATTGGATTTAGGGCCCACCCTACACCAGCATGATTTCATCTCAACTTGATTATATCTGCAGAGACCTATTTCCAAATAAGCCACATTCGCTGGAACCAGGGATTAAAACTTCAATGGATCTTTTTTGGGGACACAATTCAACCCGCCACACTCAGCATTTATGTGGCAGTGCCCTGAATACTGGTGGCTCTCTGAGCGGTTTGTGCTGTAGCAGCAGGCGAGGGGTGGGCGACAAGCTCTGAGCAGCAGCGAGTGTCATTGGAAAGTGTTTGTTGCTCCCAGGAGGGGGGCTTGCTCTGGAGCGATCAGCTGCATTTCCTGACCCTTGAGAGGAAATGGCAGCTTCTCAGGACCCGCAAAATAGAGAAAATGAGGAACTCTCTTAGGTCATTTGCTGGAACTAACTATTGCCTATTTGGCTTCACTGAATTGAAGAAAGAAAAAGGAGAAGCGGCAACTTAGATCTTCATGACTTTTTTTTTTTTGGCCTAAAGGCAACTTAATAAAATGAGGGGTGGGTGGGAACAATAATGAGGGTGGTCTGAAAATAAATGCCTTAACCGTCCCCTGCATCTGGACGGAATGCACTGGAAGGAAGTCATATACATTTAATGATGTGTTTGTTAGTACTCGAGTTCCCTGTCACTATTTGGGAGCCACTTCTTTAAAAGCATGCTTTTAGGAAAAAAAAGAAATCTTCTGGGTGGGGGGTAAGAGAATGAGCTAAGCCAACCTCCACAAACACGTTGTGCATTGCACTCTGCTGCGCTGCGGCTGGACCCACAGAGAAGCGGTGACCTCACTTCCCAAAAGCAATATGTTGCACAACTTCAGAAGGAAAACTGAGGTTTGGACTGGGGGACGTTGCCCCATCCGGAGTTTTTCAAGCTTCTGGCTGCTTGTCTGTTTCCTGGAATAGAGCAGGTGACGGCCAGCTCAAGGGGAGGCCTTTATCCCCTATGCCATCCTCGCCATCTGACTTTTAAATGTTTAATCCAAAGCCACCTTCAAAAATACAAATACTCCTGGGAAAATATTCAAGGCACACCTTGCAGGTGTGACCAAAAGCCCATTTTTTCAGATGCTTCCTGATCCACAGGCTGCCAGGTGGGATTGTGTCTCATGAGTTAACCTCTCTGCCCACCATGGATGGGGACTTCCCTCCAGGCCGGCTGTCAGCCAGGAAAGTGTCCTGGCGCAAAGACTCTGCCTTAAGGGAGGCTGAACGATGTCCCCTCTCCTCCTCCAAAGAGGCCAGCGTCCCAATCCCTAGAACCTGTGAACATGTTGATGTACGTGGCAGAAGGGACTTTGCAGATGTAATCACGTGAAGGGTCTTGTAATGGGAGATTATCCTGGAGTATCTGGGTGGGCAGGCCCCGAAGAGTAGCAGAATGTGCCACCCCAAAATACGCCACTTTGGCATCAGGATTGAACTGAAGGCAATTGAGAAGAAACAGATATAAAGGAAGCTCCCTGCTTTCCCCGTTTCTCCAAAAGTAGGACATAAATTTGCAAAGATCCTCTCTTCCCCTCTCCTCTCTACCAAGAAGTACAGAATTTAATCAGCCTACAATGGCACCAGAGGAATTTCCATAACAAATCTTATTAACTAGCCCTTGTCTACCGTTAGTTAGGTTCCCCTTATCTTTGCCTTCCCACACTTTTCCCTCCCCTTGAAATGCAAAGTTCTTTTCATTTGTCTTGTCACTTTTCTACCAGGTTGATTGCTCTTTTGTTAAGATGCCACATGAGCCCAAGTTCTAACCACCCCTCCACGTTACTCATCACTGAGTATTCTCGAGCGTGAGACACACACGTTGATAAACTTCTGTCTGCTTTTCTCTTGCCAATCTGCTTTTCATCAATGCCTTGGTCCATTTTCTGCTGCTATAACAGAATACCGCAGACTGGGTAATTTACGTACAAAAAAAGACAGATTTGGCTCCCAGTTCTGCAGGCTGGGAAGTCCAAGAGCACAGGACCAGCACCTGGGGAGAATCACTGCACCGCAAAGGCAGAAGTGAGCATGCAAGACAGAAAGTCAGGCTGAGCTCAGCCTTTATATCAGGAGCCCACTCCCGTGACAACTCGCCCACTCCCACGGTAGCAGCATTAGTCCATTAATCACCTCTTAAAAGTCCCACCTCCCAAAACGTTACATTGGCAATTAAATCTCAGCTTGAGTCCTGGAGGGGACTTTCAACCCATAGCAGTTAGTGTCATTTACAGGGCCCTGGCTGGAGAACCTAGCAGGGTGAGGAAAGAAGTTCTTTTCCTCCCTCCAGCCCCCAAGTTGTGTTTCTTTTTAGACCACTAAGCCTGTGGTAATTCCTTACAGAAGCAGCAAGGAAAGTAACGAAATGGATATTGGAAACTGGATAGGACTGATCGACCCATCCCGCTGCCCTCCCAGGGAGCATGAGTGAGGCGGAGCCTGACTGAGAGCTGGCATTCCGGGAGGAGGCTGGGCGTGGGAACCATGTGGCCACAGGTCCGTGACTAGCAGAAGCTATGAGTAGGGAGGAGGGAGAGGCAGAGCTGCCCTTGACAGGAGTAGGGGACAGGGCCACCATCCTGGCAGAGGGACAAAGAGGAAGCCACCAGCCCGCTGCACTTGCTCCCTGCTCCCTAGGGCATGAGCACAGCTCTGGGCAACGTGGCTGGTGGCTGGTGCAGAATGTCCCACCCCCATTGAGCACTTATGCCTGAGTGTGAGTGAGCTTAAGCTACTCCTCAGGGGACAGGATTGCTGCAAGGAAGAGAGTTGGAGGCAGCCCCAGGGCAGGGGCGGGGCAGTGCCACTCAACCTTTCCATCATTATCACCCCTCCAGGGGAAAAATTAAGGCAATAGGTTTACATTAAATTTAATTTCTTCTCAATGACGGAGATTAAATACTAAAGAGTAAGACTTTGTGGGATGGAGTAAAGATTTAAAAGGCCACAAACCATTGTCATAGCTAAGATTGGCTCCCCCTGCAAGCGCCAATTTCCTTCCCTTTGCGGACGGCATGGCCCAGGGAGAATGCGAGAGTACGGGAGGTGAGCGTGGAGACATGAGTGCGAACCGACGGCATCGGACAGCCAGCGCTGTCGGGGCAGAGCCTCTCCTGTTCACCTAAAATCATGGCTGCATCTTGACGCTCAGCTTTTTCTCAACCTCAAACATGTACAAGTTCTGTGATTACAACAAATTCTTTCTTCTATAACTGCTGATGGTGTTTGGGCCTAGCCAGACCTTCATCTTTTTCCTTGGACTATGCAGTATCTGATGCGGGGAGTGATTTCATTTCCTCTTGGACTTGCCACCGTGGTTCGCTCTGTGTCTCTCTCTCTCCTTCCCTCCCTCCCTCCACACCCCCCGCCCTGTGGAAGTAGGAGGAAGAGGGGTTTCTGTCACTTCTTTTTACCCTCCTAATTTGCAAAACTGCAGCTGATATTTCAGAATCTTAAAGCATTAGGGCTCTTCTGGTTGGGCTCTCTCTGTTTGTCCAAAAGCTCTTTTGTTTTTCTGGAAACCATTGTTTATGTAAGACAAAAAAATTCATATTCGTGGCAAAATAAAAACCCTGGAAGATTAAAGATAAATATTCATTTATAGACTTAATTAACAGAATTAATGCTCCATTTGTTTCACTAACAAGTATTCTGTGAGTTCCAGCTAGGGGCAGGCCCGTGTTTTAGGCAGTGAGAACTCAGTGGTGGACGGTTTCTGCTCTCGTGGTTTTTCAGCGTTGGGGCCTCAGTTCCTTGCAGGTAAAATGCAGATACTGAAGATTAAGCAAGGTCTGTGGCCTGTGGCCAGCAGCCTATGGCCTAGGGTGCTGTTTTTTGGCCTGTCGAGTCACCTTGGAACATCTCAAATGTTCTTGTTGCCACATTTTTTGAGAGCTATTGACCAACTTGAGTGGAGTGTGTCAGTAAGGAAGCAGGCTGGGGGTGCCTCGGGACCCCGTAGCCCAGGAAGGAGGATGGAAGTCCTGGGGCAGCCAGTCTGGAACGAGAGCCTTTGAAGTTACACGTGAGCTGTTCTCAGACATGTGGAGGAAGCTCTTGGGTATGAAGAGTTTGGTGCGGGTTATGTGCTGCAGAACTGTGAGAGGATACATTGCTATCGATCCAAAGTGTCACTTAAAATAGTAGCTTTAGCACAGAGATTTTGCTGATGCAAGATACAAGGAGCAATGGGTAGGGATCATGGAGAGGTGACCTGCCGCTCAGGAGAGGAAGGCAGTGTGCACTAGGCTGCAAAATGCCCCCCGCAAAGGTATCCGCTCCTAATCCCTGGGACCTGTGAATATGTCACCTTATGTGACAAAGACTTTGCAGATATGATTCAATTAAGAGTCTTCAGATGGGAGATTATCTTGGCTCATCCAGATGGGCCCTAAACGCAATCGAAAATGTTCTTATAAGAGGCAGGCAGGAGGAGATTTGACAAAGAGGGTAAGTCCGTCTGACTACGGACGCAAGGTGCTGCCTGCTGGCCTAAAGATCGAGGAAGGAGTCGTGAGCCACGGAGCTCTAGGTGTGGGAAAGGCGGGAAACAGCTTCTCCCGACAGCCCCAGAAGCATCTGATTTTAGACTTCTGGCCTCCAGAGCTGTGAGAGGATAAATTGCTATTCCTTAAACCAGGGGTGGGGAACATTTTCATGTTGGAAGATCGTATTAATTTACCTGCAATCAAATAAGGCACCATTCAAGAAACTTCAGTCAGATATAGTTAAAAATGTGCATTATTTTGTAAAAATCTAACTACTATGTTGTCAGGATGGAAAGCCTAGTAGGTGCTCATGGTGTGGGTGGAGAAAGATTTCTCACACAGAGATTAAGATGCAAAAGTAAAATTTATTTTATCTTCTTGGTGGGGGGCAGGGGGAAGAGAGCGGGAAGATGGCATGGCATCCCCAAAGAAAGAGAAGGGAGATGCCAGCGGCGAGGCCAAGTGGCTCGCTGATTTTAAGGGGGGCGAAGATAACAAAAGCAGCAGCAGGATGTCAGAGTCCAAGACTTGGAGGGGGATGGGGAAGCCCACAGTGGCGCTGAGGTGACCAAGCCTGTGTGATCTGCCCACCCTCTAAAGCTTGTTGTCATCCCTGGTGTCACATGGTCCAGGGCCTGAAGTGAGAAGGTGAAGGCCACCTCTGGGCGTTAACATCAAACCAGCACTAGCGAAGACAGTGAGAGGTGCCTACGTGTGAAAAACGTGCAGCAAACTTTTTATTTGTAAGGTTTATCTGACAATTTGGCCTGTGTTTGATAAGTTCAGTCCTCCAATATTCCTGCTTTCCCAAAATCCATCGAGGTGCACAGTAAAGAGAGAAACTTGATGAGCCAGTTCTGGAGAAATCTAATTAAACAGATCATAATATGTTTCACAGGGGTTATTTTTGGAACATCATGACTGGTCACTTGCCCTGCTGTATATATCTTTTGACACGTAATTCTGAAATGTGGGATGTGTCTCAATTGGAAAGCATGAAAATATACATGAGATGTTTATTACATCTTTAGTCATGCCAGAGGCTCTTTCAAAAATGAAGTTCTCAAAAGATCTTTATTCTTGCCATTTTATTTTTTTTATCTCAAACTCAAATAGTGTAATACTTCTTTGAGGTTTGAGTTGAGTGCCATTCATTGTCCCTGAATGGGCACACACGAAGTCCTTTATTACGAGCAACATTGCTTTTTATTTGTTATCAAAAAATACCTAACAAATAAAATGCTTCCTAAAAACAGAGGCTTGCCACACAGTTAAAAATGAAAGAGCAGTTTTCAGATTAGGGTTAATTTTATGGCCAAATGGAGGGGTTTGAACACACCGCAGTTGACAGTTTATTACACGAGAACCAAGGGGTAGGTTCGTAAGCGTGTGTGATGCCACAATAACTGGAAACGATTCTCGGAGCCTCACGTCTCTACAGTTGAGACTCTCTCCCAAGAAGGAAGGCTGCACCTGCCGCCTGCCAGCCTGCCCCTCTCATGGCCATCCTACTCACTGGGACCGCACCCATTTTGTGACGAAGCAGGTCTTAGGTCCAGCCAAGCCTTACCTTTGAAGAATGAATAACTTGATTATTTCTGGAGTGGCAACGTTGGTAAAATCAAAAACAGGCAGGGAGAGGCCTCAGACCACTGGAATTTCTCAAAGTCTGCTCCCAGAGAAACCTGAACTTCTTTTTAATTGAGGTAAAATGTGCGTAACATAAAATTTACCATTTTAACCATTTGTGAGTGTACAGTTCAGGGGCATTAAGCATATTCGCATTGTTGTACAAGCATCACCACCACCTCCAGATCTTTTCCATCTTCCCAAACTCCAACTCTGTCCCCATAAAACCCTAGTCCCCCGGCCCCCAGCCCCTGACGACCTCCACCCTACTGTCTATCTCTGTGAATTCGACTACTCCAGGGACCTCCTATGCGGAGAACCATACGATGTTTACCCTTTTGTGACTGGTTTATTTCATATAACATAATATCCTCAAGGTTTATCCATACTTAGAGCAACTGTTCAGAATTTTATTCCTTTTTAAGGCTGACTAATATTCCACATTTTGTTTATCCATTCATTGGTCATTGGACATTTGAGTGAAAACAGAACTTTTTATATTAGTAGCTCGAACATGATCCATGTATCAGCTAGTAATATAAAAAGTCAGTGTCTTCTTTAGAACAAGAACATTTTAAGCAAGACTTTGCTCAACCTCTTTAATCCTGTGGGGGGAAAAATACATGACGAAATACAGAAGTGGGCAAATAGCATGTGTTTAGATAATACCGAATATGTCAACAGGAGCATCACTCCTCCTCCCTCACCTCAGGTTTTTTTTTGTTGTTGTTCTGGAAGATATTTGGGATACAAATACAAAGTCCACATTTCAAAAATAGCATTTATGAGTCTAATCATCTTTACAGGGAACATAAATGCCAAAACAGCCTCTATGAGTCACTTCTTGGATTCTAAATGGAATTCGTTTCAAACAGGAGTTTTCTCTTCTTTGAGGTTTGTTTTAAGAAGTTCCAAAAGCAAACAGCAAAATAACAAAATGCCTGGAGCCGCGGGTCTCAGAGCGGCCCTTCCACACGGCAGCCCTGGTGTCGAGGTGCGGGGCTGGCTCCCGGCTGTCCCCAGGTCTGCAGAACACTCGAAGTCTCTGTTTGACTTTGAAACCACCACGCTGAGGAAGGGTGGGGGCGCGTGGGGCAGGGGAGTGCAGAAAGGAAACAAAAGGATCTGGGGGCTTTTTGAGAGACATGACCATTTTTGGAAAGAAATCCCATCCAGTGGCACCAAGTTGACTACTAATTTTTCTTTTAAAAAATTCTATTTTCGGCCAAGTGTCCATGGCTGAATTGTCTCGTTGGCTTGTCCTCGCCCAGCTCCTGTGCCTGGCTGGCCAAGGATAATCAAGTCCATGTCTACACTACCACAAATACTGCAGGTCCCCGCCAGGGGCTCCAGATCCTGCCACCACGGAGCCAGGGTGCTCAGTGTGGCCAACACTGACGCTGGCAACATCAGCTCCTTCTTTCTCCGTGATCAAGTAAGTTTGCTGATCAAATAAATTAGGGAAATACTGGGTTAACCAATGACAAATGGGCATATCCACTGCAGGAATTATCAGAAATGTGATGTGTACCAGGAATCTCCAGGACATGGAAAAGGGATGACACATTTTCCAAATGTATTGACCCATCAGATAATCTTACCAGGGAGCATCTCCCTGGAACAGTGTCCTCAGAAAACCCCAGTTTAGGGACCTGTTAAATTCAGTAATTTAATATGGTGTCCAACATCACGGCCCATCAATGAAATAGTAACAGTGTTTTGGAGACCACGTGTTATGTGCACCAATAATCCCAGTCTCTCGTTCCAACCCTAAGCTCAGCTTCCCCGTTCTGTAATGCCCTTTGCTCCTGATCTTCTGGTATAAGGAAAGAAAGGACAGGCTCCCGGGAGGGGAGAAATGGGTGGCATTTTCCAGGGAAAGGTCCGAGAACTACTGTTGGATAAAGAGGGACAGACAAAGCAAGAGAGTGTCCTGGGAGAATGTGGTGGAATTTTCTTGGAGAGGAGAAGAGAATCCTGAAGAACCCAAACATGAGGCACAGAGAGGAGGATGGAGAAGGAAGGCGGGAAGAAGTTGAGCTGGGTGTTGCGAGGGGATGTTCCTTTGGCCTTTGCGAGAGACTTCTGTGGAGGCTTAATTTGCTCTTTGCTTCATTCTTTGGCTGCTGCCTTGTTTGGTTTGTTTGATTCTGAAAAAGCTTGCTTAAAATTTTCTTTTATTTAAAAAAATTTTTTTTATTTTTAATTATTACAGATCCATAATAGTCATCCTTGGTTATGGGGTACAGGTGATATTTTGATATGAGCACACAATGTGTATTGATCAAATCAAGGTGACTGGGGCATCCATCACTCCAAGCATTGATCATTTCTTTGTGTTAGGGACATTCCAATTCTATTCTGTAGTTATTTTGAAAATATGATGAATTATTGTTAACTTTAGTCTCCCCATTGTGCTACCAAAAACTGGGTCTTATTCCTTCTCACTAACTGTAGTTTTGTCCCTGTTAACCGCCCCCTCTTTATCGGCCCCTCCCCACTGCCCGTCCCAGCCTCTGGTCGCCGTCATTCACTCTCTGCCTCCATGAGACCAGTTTTTTTTTAGTTCCCACTTATGAGTGAGAACATGCAATATTTGTTTTCCTGCACCTGGCTTTTTTCACTTAACATAGTGTCCTCTGGTTTCACCCATGTTGTGCAAATCCAGGATTTCATCCCTTTTTATGACTGAATAATATTCCACCAGACACTGTGCCACGGCTGGCTTCAGGGCGCCAGCAAAGTGACCCGACTGAATGCAGCTTCACGGACAATAGTATCAGCTGTTTGCTGTTGTTCTTACCACCGTCTACCCGCAGATCTCCTCGCTGGCCATCTTCGGATGGGATATTGGAACTGGAACCCTGGAGCTGGGTTTATCATGCTCAGGACAGCTCACCAGTCACCTTGACTGAGACGAATGCCACCTAACGACCCCACAGCTCTAAACC
The DNA here is from genome assembly GCA_963575035.1 of Avahi laniger. Taxonomy (NCBI): domain Eukaryota; kingdom Metazoa; phylum Chordata; class Mammalia; order Primates; family Indriidae; genus Avahi; species Avahi laniger. The sequence goes on along the minus strand of CAUYSK010006956.1, from coordinate 4,219 downwards.
ATAGTGAAGAGCCGGCCAAGGAAACCAAGACCCAAACAGTTCAGGGGACTCCCCTTTCCAGGGTCTTGGACAGCAAGGTGAGCACTTGTTTCCTGCAGGTGAACCTGACACACGTGGTTACGGTGAGCCCGACCCTGCTTCCCAGTGGCAAGTGGCGTCCGGGAACTTTGCCCAACTTTGGGAAATCAACCGGGCGCATTTTGTGTCCTGCTTATCATTTCTGCCAAAGCCGCTCTGGAGTTGACCTCAAGGCCTGTTTCGAAATCAATCTCCAAAGCACAAAAGGAATTGTTTCGCACCTTCTTTCTTCAAGAGGCTTTCACATCAAGGATCGGATAAGCACGGTTGATGATTAAACCTAATGAGCCGGCTGCGGGAGAGCTTTGATTTGCTTCGACAAAGGCTCTTTGAGCTGGGTGGAAAACCAGAACCTGTTTGTTTGTTTTTGCTTGTCTCGGCTTTTCTGTCGAAGACCTTGATTTAAGCCTTCAAAGCGCTGAGGTTTGCGGGAAGGTTCTGCAGGTCAAGGTGGCCGCAGCCCACTGAGGGGTCTAAATGGAAAGGTGGTCACCGGCCACCCTGGGGAGCTCCTGGGTGATGGCGCCAAGCCAAGGACATTTTGGGAAGTGGTGTGTGTATGATGTAGCTTCTAATATTTTAGTTTCTTAATTTTTGAATAAGAATAGAAAAAAAAACCTCAAAATGGAAGGGGTGCAGGAAGGGAAGAGGCTGAGAATCCCTCAATCTGGGTCCATTTCTGGTCCCTGGGCAGGCGGCATGTTCGTGCGCATATCAGGCAGCCAACATTGAAGTCTCTGCTGCTTCTTTGGTTATTTATTCATTTGTTGTTATTTATTCATTTATTCATTCACTTCACACAGTTACCTGGTGCCAGGCAGGTCAAGCGACAGCTCAGAGACTCACTCGGGACCTTTGGAGTCACTTTTGAGGGCCCCTCCACGCAGAGAGGCTGACTCAACCAGCACAAATGCTTTTTAACTACAAATCCTGACTTTTTTCTATGAGTTAGACATGGCCGGGGAAAACATAAATCTGTATAAAAATATTTTATCATGGAAACAAGAGTTCCCTGCCCTGCCCACTCCAGCCCAGGCCAGCTCCACGGAAATCACCATTTTAAATGAAATCCTGTAACTATTCCTGTGTTACCCTTGATGGCAATCGCCCCCAGGTTGCTAAGTGATATACGTACACCACCTCGGAAATACCCATTTTTGGCATCATCGCTAGACTTTCTGCCATGAGAAATGAGGATCTGCTCATTCCTCCCTCCTGCTAATATAGTGCTTACGTTACTTTGGTTTCTTAGCTGGTGGTTTTGTACGTTTAAATAATAAGGCTTTACTTAAAGCTTCTTAAACAGTGTCTCTTAGGCCTTCGGATTGAAAGACAATGATACTGAGCCCCTGAGGCTCCCGGGACCCGTGGCAGCCCTCACTGCTCCCCTCTTTGGAAGTCAGACATTTCTTCTCTGTCCCCAATCCAAAGAAGCTAATTTAGGACCAGTCACATATAACACGACTTAGCTTCAGAATCCCTGGTCTTTGGCATTTGGAAAGGCTTGGAACATGCCTTTTTAGCAGATGACGGTGGTGCACGTGGTCTGAGAATGCACTCAATCCCGTAACACAGGTGACACAACACGGCAATTCTAATCTGCGCAATGACAGCATGAATACACACGAACACAGACAGTTAAAGTGGGGTACCCGTTTTGCAGGCCACCCTATGGAAGAGTATAATACATGAAAGGTCAGAGATAGCATCTGAGGCTGGGATTCAGTCATTCAGCAAGTACTGACTGAGCACGAGCTCCTACCGTGCGTCACGCACGTGGCCTTTTTTATTGCAGTTTTTGTCGCCCTCCCCTCCCCCCTCCAAGTGCTTTCACATATTTCTAACTCCAGGAGTATTTATCCAGCGTGTTGCTTGAAGAAAAGGAAAGTCTTCATAAATAGGCGTAACAGGCCACAGCCTGTCCAGGGGGGAGCTCGTGAGCACCAAGTAAAGAAGCAAAAAATGGGGGAAGACATTTGATTGCTTTCTGATTTTCACACACAGAGAAGGACGAAATAGCATTAGCTCCATTTTAAGTTCTTTGTGTTTGTGTGATGAGATAGGCTGTCCTCCCTCCCCGCCCCTCCCTGCCTCTCCTTCTCTCTCCCTTCCTCCCTCCTTCTCTCTTTTCTTCTCCTCGTCTTTCATCAATCCTTATTTCTAACTAAAAGATCCAGAAAAGAAAAATATAAATTTCAATAATTGTACAGGCATCCCTTTGATTAGCTTAAAAAATAACCAAATGATGATCTGATTTTTCTAAGGTGCACACAACTTGTTGTGGAAAAATACATCCGGGGGCAAAGGGAAGTGCCGGCTGAGGGCCATCGTTTGGCAGGCAGCATCTCATTTAATCTCCACAACCTGCCTGCCAGCAAGCTGCCGTTACTACCGCCTGTTCAGAGATGGGGACACGAGCGTAGACGTGGTTAATCAACCCGAGGTCAGTCAGCGGGCAGATGGCAGAGGCAGATTTGAACTTTTGAGCTCTCGATAGCAGCTGCCATTGATTAAAAATACCCAGTTCACACCTTCTCTAACGGGGACTCTGAGATTGACTTGCTTGTGCAAAATATGCGTTTACGTTGTGCCAATAAAGGGTCCACCTAAGTCATGCAACGTAGCATTTTAAATCACTTCTCCTAAATACAATACACCCAGTTACACCGTGTCCTTGAAAATGCCGCATCTGCCCTGAGTTCATGCCTAGTACTGAAAATGTCCCCAGCAGGATTAGAAAACGGTTTTAGTCAAAAAGGCCAGTGTTAGAAAAAATAAAAATAGATAAGATGTCCAATGCAGAGCTCAGAACAAAGTTGTGGGTCATTCTCATTTTCTCTTCCGCAGTGGTTCTCGGGGCTGTGTTTCTTACGGTTGCTTCTGTTGGTGCGTGTCTTTTTGGCTTCAGATTTTTAAAATCTTTTTAATCCCTGAAGACAAAATGTGAGCGTCTGTCTCTATGCTTCATATTATGCGCTCAGATAACCATCGGGACGAAGACGGGCAGCTCGCTCCAGCCGTGGGTAAAGGGGCCGGTCCAGTCCCGCTGCGCTGGGCTCTGAGTTGGACGCTCCTCTTTGGAACCCCTTCCTGGACGTTCGGATCTAGGCAGCGACGGCCGGAGAAGCAGCCTCTGCGGAGCATGTTCTTTCCTACGGGAGACAACGAACTGAGAAGGTCTGTCTACTGCCGAAGCCCGGCTGCCTGGGGCCAAGCCGTGCCGCGTGTGCTCTCAGGAGGGACGCACGCCTGCGTCCAAATAGGGTTCGAGGAGGGCAGAGGTTCCACTGAGGCTCCGCCTCTGGGAAGAAAGACTCCGGAAACGCGGGTCTTCGAAGCTCTTTGATCGGAGAAGAGTCTTCTCTTTTCCATTTTATTAGCATGATGACCGTCTGCCCGTGGGGCGGTGGGCTCCTGCAGCGTGTGAGCTTTCTCCCAGGCACGGAAAGCTTCGTCGTGTGATGCTAGAGATCTGGCCTGGGAGTGAGGTGTGTGTGGTGTGTGTGGTGTGTGGTGTGAGGGTGTGTGGTGTGAGTGTGTGTGGTGTGTGTGTGGTGTGTGTGTGTGTGTGTGTGTGTGGTGTGTGTGGTGTGTGTGGTGTGTGTGGTGTGTGTTGTGTGGTGTGAGTGTGTATGGTATGTGGTGTGTGGTGTGTGGTGTGTGTGGTGTGTGGTGTGTGGTGTGCGGTGTGTGTGGTGTGTGGTGTGAGTGTGTATGGTATGTGGTGTGTGGTGTGTGTGGTGTATGGTGTGTGTATGGTATGTGGTGTGTGGTGTGAGTGTGTGTGGTGTGTGGTGTGAGTGTGTGTGGTATGTGGTGTGCAGTGCGTGGTGTGAGTGTGTGTGGTGTGAGTGTGTGTGGTGTGTGGTGTGAGTGTGTGTGGTGTGTGTGGTGTGCGGTGCGTGGTGTGAGTGTGTGCGGTGCGTGGTGTGAGTGTGTGTGGTGTGTGGTGTGAGTGTGTGTGGTGTGTGGTGTGTGTGTGGTGTGTGTGGTGTGCGGTGCGTGGTGTGTGTATGGTATGTGGTGTGTGGTGTGTGTGGTGTGTGGTGTGTGCGGTGTGTGGTGTGAGTGTGTGTGGTGTGTGTGGTGTGCCGTGCGTGGTGTGAGTGTGTGTGGTGTGTGGTGTGAGTGTGTGTGGTGT